>CM053276.1:99042285-99310218 GCA_028583415.1 Protea cynaroides | reverse complement strand
AGAAGAAGAAGAAGTGGAGAGCAGATCACAAAAACAGCAATGTGCTGTAGTTGAGATCAATACCTCTCCCTCTTAGACACCAATCTTATTTATAAGCAAAAATAATCCAATTACATAGAGAAAGTTTCCATAAATAAGAGAGACATAAAAGGAAACAAATAACAATAATAAAGAAACTAATAATAATTAAAAAAAAAAGGAAGGAAAATAGGAGCACCAGCTAGTGTCGCTGGCTCTAATTACATTGGCTGGTTCTTGGTCTGCTTGGCTGCGCCCATGTGGGCCATATTTAACACTAGCATAACTAGAACTGATACATCTAAGGGGAACCACGCAGCATGTGCTTTCCTACGATCTATGGTGTCACACCCCAATTCCGTACCAATCAGAATGGTGTGATGAGCCGTCTATGATCCAACGGTTCAATCAGGATCTCGAATAGGCTGTGTCTTTTTATTTAAACCATACACATCCACAACCATAATTAAAATAAATACACAATAGCGGAAGTCTTTAATATTTAATGAACTGAGAATCTAATAATGATAACATAAATAAATTATCCAATTATCTTCAAATGACTAAGACATAAGATAAAATAAATTAATCAATTACATGTTCTTAATAATCCAACTATAAATTTAATCGAAGACGCATGAGTTGCACTCGCACGACGAATCATGCGACTCCATCATAGCTTCTGCATCCATCGCCGCAGCATGTCCGTACATTGGAGCATTCATATAGTCTTCTACAGTAGTACCTGCATTATCAATTAAAAATATTCGACGTCGAAAGGGTGAACATACATCATGGCTCAGTGAGCAAACAAAACAATGCAACAAACATATGCATGCATTCAATTCATATCTTTGGTCTGGTTTATAAGTTTACAATGTGCAATAGAAAGGATAGGTGACCACCGCACCTCTATACACGAGTGTGTGAAGCCGCCCAATGGATCAAACACCATTGCCGTCACATGTACCCACCATGGAATAGGGATAGAGCTAAAGTTCTTAGGACCGCACCGCATCACACTTCCCCTGATGCCCTACCCATACCAACACGTAAGCCCCTATTGGCGAGGACTTGCAAACTGGGCTCGCAACTAAACAATCATAATGTCAAATAGTGTATCCAATGCCTCACCCCAGCATCCCTTAATACATCCATAAAGATAGAGCTAAGGCCCCCCGGCAGAGTCAGAGACTATACGGTCCGAGACCACCTCCCCTGATGCCCTACGACGTAATAGTTCTGCTAAAGTAATGGCAATACGACGATGTCAGTGGACAAGACTTGAGTAGAGATAGAGCTAAAGTGCTAAGGACCGCACCGACTTCCCTTGATGCCCTACTCGCATCAGGTACACTAACCACACACAAACATTCACATGCCTATTCCTAGCATCATTGTCATCATCATATTATAAATAAACAAAAATTAAATATGCATGAACATTAATAGCAAGAATATTGGATGACATGTTAAATGCACAATACACGCATACAAACATAGAATCATTCATGGTGGACTCAATAAATAAAACAGTTTATTATTAGTCAATTAGTTTAGGTCTTGTTCCCTCACCTTTGGTCGATAATAGATCCTCGTACAAGCTTTGTAATTCACTCTCAGACCACTTGGAAACCTAACAAATTTGTAGATTTTAATTAGAATTAAATTTTCATGACTTTAGACTAACAGAAACTGAGGGGTCGCAGGTGGGGCAGCATCTGTGGTTTCAGTTTCTACGACCACAGGGTGTGGGGTTGCAGGGTAGGGTCGGACATACTCCGACCCCACGTGCGACCACACCCTCCCTGGAAACTTCACGAGGGCATGTGGTCGGACATGTGGGTCTTGTGGGGTCAGACATCATGCGACCCCACGTGTGACCACACATGTTATGGTCGACCTTTCACTCTTAATTCCATTCTTTCATTTTTGAATCCTTTGGTTTATCTTCATGGTCATTCCTATGATTGTTTTATGGCTCAAAACTACAATTTTATACACCATCCATTGTCTACAATAATTTTCTCCATGGATTCTCTTGAAATTTATCCATGGATGGATGATTTGGGTTTCTCCTAGATCCTATCTTCTTCATGAACTACTCTAGGCTCTTAATTAATCATGGAAAATAGGTTCATACCTTATGCTTGTTGAAGATTCAAAGTATTCTCTGAATTTTACGCCTCCTTAGTCTTCTTCTTAGATTTTCCTTCTCTTCCTTCTCTTCTCTTTCTCTCACTTTCAATTAGGGTTCTAAAGGAGTGAAAAAGGCTAAGGGATATCCTATTTATAGAGGAAAATCCTCCATAATATGCCCTAATGAGTTTAGGAAAGACCCCCTTCGGATTAGGAAGGTATCCTAATTTCGGTTCTGTCTGGGTTACGTCGGGTCGGAGGTGGGGTCGCAGAATCCATGACCCTACCTTTTTAAAATGTCCGACCCCATGACCTAATTTCGTATGGTTGGACTCTTTTGAGGTAGGGTCGGTCACACCTGTTTAGGCATGCGACCACACGCTCATAATTGACTGTTTTTTGGTTGAATTCATACCTGGTCTTGTGGTTTCTTCACGCACCTGGTCCACTTGGCTCGATCATGATAGGTAGACCTGGTACAAGGTGGTAAGACCGGTTAGTTTGATACGGGTCTTACAACTCCCCCCTCTTATTAGAAATTTCGTCCTCGAAATTTGCACATACCTTATGAGTAGAAAGGGTGAGGATATTGCTTTCGCATAGCATTTTCTTCTTCCTATGTGATCTCTTCTATATCTCGGCTCCTCCAAGTGACCTTAACATAATAAATGTCACGGTTTGCGTAGACGTTGAACCTTTCGGCTAGTGATTTCAGTTGGTGCTATTTCAAATGTCAAATCATCAGTTAGATCTGGTGGATCCACTGTTAAAACGTGTGTTGGATCTCTGACGTACTTATTCAATAATGAGATATGAAATACATCATGCAAATTTGACATAGATGGTGGTAGTGCTAACTGATACGTCACTTTTTCACGTTTAGCTAGAATCTCATATGGCTCGACATATCTCGGACTTAGCTTCCCTTTCTGTCCGAATCGTTTTAAACCTCGCATAGGTGATACTTTCAAGAATACCTTATCACCTATGACAAATTCAAGGTCTCGACATCGAGTATCTGCATATTGTTTCTGACGATTCTGAGTTGTTCTAACTCTTTCCTTGATAATATCGACTACACGACAAGTCTCTTCAACAAATTCTGGTCCAACAATTCTCCGTTCCCCAACTTCATTCCAAAACAAAGGAGTTCGACACTTCCTACCATACAGTGCTTCATAGGATGACATTTGTATAGTAGCCTGATAGCTGTTGTTATAGGCGAACTCGATCAATGCTAGTTTCTCATCCCATGATCCCTTGAAATCAATTACACAGGCTCAAAGCATGTCTTCTAAAATCTGAATGGTACGCTCTGACTGTCCGTCTGTCTAAGGATGGAATGCAGTACTGAATTTCAACGTTGTACTCATAGCCTTCTGTAATCCTTCCCAAAACTTTGAGGTAAAGCGTGGGTCTCTATCGGACACAATGCTTTCAGGTACACCATGCAATTTGACAATATTGTCTACATATAGCTTGGCTAACCTCTCTAAGGTATACTGAGGTCGTATAGCTATGAAGTGAGCTGTTTTAGTCAGACGATCTACAATCACCCAGACCGCGTCAACTACTCGGGGAGTCAATGGTAACCCGGTGACGAAGTCCATAGTGATGCAGTCCCATTTCCATGTTGGTTCTGGCAGTGGCTGCAACAATCCTGCAGGTCTTTGCCTTTCAGCCTTTACCCTCTGACAATTTAGGCATTGAGACACGAATTTAGCTACATCTGTTTTCATTCCTCTCCACCAATATAATTTCTTCAGATCATGATACATCTTCGTACTTCCAGGATGTACCGAATAAGCGGTGGTGTGAGCTTCCTTCATTAGTCTGTGTCTAATGTCCAAGTTTTCCGTTTGAGGAACACATACTCTTCCTTTGTACTTCAATACCTTTTCAACGTCCAAGTTGAACTCAGGAATAGTCCTACATTTTTCGATGTCTTCTTGCACCGTTCTTAAATAAGGGTCTGATTTAATAGCGGCTTTCACTTCATCTAATATATCAGGTACAATCTTCAATGTTGCGAACATATTTGAAAACCGATGAATGAACCCTAGATTGGTTGATCTACCCGGTGCATCTATCACGAACTACTCATTACCATGATGGAATACTTTCCCTGTAACACACATAGCCGCAGTCGTGTTAACTTCTCCTTGGGATTTTATCATTGCTTTTCTGCTTAGTGCATCAGCAACTACATTAGCCTTCCCTGGATGATACTGGATATCACAATCATAATCCTTTAATAATTCGAGCCATCTTCTTTGTCTCATGTTCAACTCCTTTTGATTAAAAAGATAAGTGAGACTCTTATGATCTGATTTAATATGAAATTTCTCTCTATACAAATAATGTCTCCATATCTTGATAGCATGTACTATTGCTGTTAATTCCAATTCATGAGTGCGACAGTTCTTCTCATGTGTCTTCAGTTGTCTTGAGGCATACGCAACTACTTGTTCTCCTTGCATAAATACACATCCTAAACCCAATCCAGACGCATCAGTGTACAATGTAAATGGTTGTCCTGGAATAGGAATAGTCAAGATGGGAGCAGATATCAATCTAGCCTTCAATGTTTGGAAATTTTTCTCACATTTGTCGGTCCAAACAAACTTTTCTCCTTTTTTAGTCAAACTGGTGAGAGGTACGGCGATCCTGGAGTAATCTTCCACGAATCGTCGATAATACCCAGCTAGACCTAGGAAACTTCTAATTTCTGCAATACTCTTAGGTGCTTCCCATTTTACAATGGCTTCAATCTTGCTAGGATCCACTTTAATTCCTTCAGCAGATACAACATGGCCTAAGAAAGCGACCTTATTTAGCTAAAACTCACACTTTGTAAATTTGGTGTAAAGCTTCTCTTTTCTTAGTCGCTGCAGAGTGGCTCTTAGATTCATGACATGAGTTCAATAAACACAATGACTGACATATCCAACATATCATGGAATACTCGATTCATGAGTTCCATAAAAGTTGCGGGTGCGTTAGTCAATCCAAAAGACATGACTAAAAATTCATAATGTCCATATCTTGTTCTGAATGCTATCTTTGGAATATCACCTTCTTTAATCTTCAACTGATGGTATCCTGACCGAAGATCAATCTTGGAGAACACCTTGACACCTTGCAACTGATCGAACAAGTCATCAATCCGAGGCAACGGGTACCGATTCTTGATTGTAAGCTTATTCAACTCCCGGTAGTCTATACACAGTCGAACGCTACCGTCCTTCTTCTTCACAAACAATACTGGCGCTCCCCATGGTGATATGTTGGGTCTGATATAATCATTGTCTAGTAATTCTTGTAACTGTACCTTTAGTTCCTTTAGTTCAGTAGGAGCCATTTGATAGGGTGCTTTAGATACTGGTGCGGCTCAGGGAATAAGATCTATAACGAACTCTGTTACTCGGTCGGGTGGTAGTCCTGGTAATTCCTCAGGAAATACATCTGGAAAGTCACGCACAACATCAGTTTCCTCCATTCGTGGTACTTCCTTGGTGAGGTCGACCACGGATACTAGATACCCAACTCCTCCTTTGTCGAGGCACTTTCTAGCCTTTAGTGCAGAGAGGATGAGTTTTCGTTTATGGGGTAGTCTGGTTCCCGCAAAACTAAACTCTGCTCCTTCCTTGTCTTTAAATGTTAATTTCTTTTCTGCACATAATAGGTTTGCAAAATGCCAAGCTAACCGGTCCATTCCCAAGATAACGTCAAAGTCTTCCATCTCGAGTTGAATTAAGGTTGCATCCAAAATCTTCTCGCCGATAAGAACTGGACATGGTCCATAACCTTTTTCTAATTTCACTTCTAATCCCATAGGTGATCGTACAAGCAATTTGTAGTCTAAAGATCTGAGGGGTAGATTTAGCTTCTTTCCAAATGACATAGATATAAAAGAATGAGTAGCTCCAGAATCAAAGAGCACTCTGGCGGGTATGCCATTAATAGGTTCGATACCTGTGATTTGTTTTAATTTAGTCTACATGCCCACACAAGGTAATACAAAATGAAAGGTTCAGGTCATACCTGTGACCACATCAGGCGATGCGGCAGCATCCTCAGATGTAACTGCATAAACCTTTCCTTGATGTAGCTGCTTCCTGGGCTTAGGACACTCCCTGGAATAATGTCCCACTTGATTGCAGTTATAACATTTTACTCCTTCATTATTTTGCTTTGGTTGAGGTTGGCCTGTTGGAGTAGTCTTGGCTGCAGCATTAAAGCCTTGAGTACGGAAGGGTTTAAACGTCTTTGTGTTCCCTCCATTATAAGAATTTCCATTTGGCTTTTTTATACCTCTATTCTGAGCAAAATAGCTCTCCCTCTGGCTCGATTCTAGTACTCGAGCAATCTGTACGGCTTCATTATAAACTTTCTTTTCTAGTCCCAGAACATGCTCCCGAATGCTTCCTCTAAGTCCCATGACGAACCTTCAGGTTTTAGTATTTTCCTCCTGCATGCTAGAGGGGGCAAAGAAAAACAGCTCTTCATAACGCTGTTGGTATGCATTCACCGTCATCTGTCCCTGATACAGACTCAGAAACTCTCTTTCCATTGCATCTCTGAAACTTCTGGGAAAATACTTCTCGAAAAATGCCTCTTTATAGATAGCCCAGGTCAATTGGGTGTGCTTGGTTAACAGATAAGTCCAAGTAGACTTCCACCAGTGGTGTGCATCGCCTTTCAGCATAAATGTTGCACACAGTACTTTTTCCTCCTCATTAACCGTCATCATCATAAAATTCCTCTCCATCTCGTCGATCCAATGAGCTGGCCACAAGGATCCGCTCGCTTGTCACACCCTAATTCCGTACCAATCAGAATGGTGAGATGAACCATCTATGATCCAACGGTTCAACTAGGATCTCGAATAGGCTGTGTCTTTTTACTTAAACCATACACATCCACAACCATAATCAGAATAAATACACAATAGCGAAAGTCTTTAATATTTAATGAACTGAGAATCTAATAATGATAACATAAATAAATTATGCAATTATCTTCAAATGACTAAGACATAAGATAAAATAAATTAATCAATTACATGTTCTTAATAATCCAACTATAAATCTAATCGAAGACGCATGAGTTGCACTCGCACGACGAATCATGTGACTCCATCATAGCTTCTGCATCCATCGCTGCAGCATGTCCGTACACTGGAGCATTCATATAGTCTTCTACAGTAGTACCTGCATCATCAACTAAAAATATTCGATGTCGAAAGGGTGAGCACACATCATGGCTCAGTGAGCAAACAAAACGATGCAACAAACATATGCATGCATTTAATTCATATCTTTGATCTAGTTCATAAGTTTGCAATATGTAATAGAAAGGATAGGTGGCCGTCGCACATCTATACACGAGTGTGTGAAGCCGCCCAATGGATCAAACACCATTGCCGTCCCACATGCACCCACCATGGAATAGGGATAGAGCTAAAGTGCTTAGGACCGCACCGCATCACACTTCCCCTGATGCCCTACCCATACTAACACGTAAGCCCCTATTGGAGAGGGCTTGCAAACTGGGCTCGCAACTAACCAATCCTAATGTCAAACAGTATATCCAAGGCCTCACCCCAGCATCCCTCAATACGTCCATAGAAATAGAGTTAAGGCCCCCCGGCAGAGTCAGAGACTACATGGTCCGAGACCACCTCCCCTGATGCCCTACGACGTAATAGTTCTGCTAAAGTAATGGCGATACGACGATGTCAGTGGACAAGACTTGAGTAGAGATAAAGCTAAAGTGCTTAGGACCGCACCGCATTACACTTTCCCTGATGCCCTACTCGCATCAGGTACACTAACCACACATAAACATTTACATGCCTATTCCTAGCATCATTGTGATCATCATATTATAAATAAACAAAAATTAAATATGCATGAATATTAATAACAGAAATATTGGATGACATGTTAAATGCACAATACACGCATACAAACATAGAATCATTCATGGCATTGGACTCAATAAATTAAAACGGTTTATTATTAGCCAATTAGTTTAGGTCTTGTTCCCTCACCTTTGGTCGATAATAGATCCTCATTCAAGCTTTATTTCACTCTTAGACCACTTGGAAAATTAACAAATATGTAGATTTTAATTAGAATTAAATTTCCATGACTTTAGACTAACAAAAATTGAGGGGTCGCAGGTGGGGCAGCACCTGGGGTCTCAGTTTCTACGACCACAGGGTGTGGGGTCGCAAGGTAGGGTCGGACATACTCCGACCCCACGTGCGACCACACCCTCCCTAGAAACTTCCCGAAGGCATGTGGTCAGACATGTGGGTCTTGTGGGGTCGGACATCATGCGACCCCACGTGCGACCACACATGTTATGGTCGACCTTTCACTTTTAATTCCATTCCTTCATGTTTGAATCCTTTGGCTTATCATCATAGTCCTTCCTTTAATTGTTCTATGGCTCAAAACTACAATTTTATACACCATCCATTGTCCACAATAATTTCCTCCATGGATTCTCTTGGAATTTGCCCATGGATGGATGATTTGGGTTTCTCCTAGATCCTATCTTCTTCATGAACTACTCTAGGCTCTTAATTAATCATGGGAAATAGGTTCATACCTTATGCTTGCTGAAGATTCAGATTTTTCTCTGAATTTTCCTCCTCCTTAGTCTTCTTCTTAGATTTTCCTTCTCTTCCTTCTCTTCTCTTTCTCTCACTTTCAATTAGGGTTCTAAAGGAGTGAAAGAGGCTAAGGGACGTCCTATTTATAGAGGAAAATCCTCCATAATATGCCCTAATGAGTTTAGGAAAGACCCCCTTCGGATTAGGAAGGTTTCCTAATTTCGGTTCTTTCTGGGTTCCGTCGGGTTGGAGGTGGGGTCGCAGAATCCATGACCCTACCTTTTTAAAATGTCCAACCCCATGACCTAATTTCGTATGGTTGGACTCTTTTGAGGTAGGGTTGGTCATACCTGTTTAGGCATGAGACCACACGCTCATAATTGACTGTTTTTTGGGTTGAATTCATACCTAGTCTTGTGGTTTTTTCACGCACCTGGTCCACTTGGCTCGACCATGATAGGTAGACCTGGTACAAGGTGGTAAGACCGGTTAGTTCGATACGGGTCTTACATATGGGGCCCAATGCGAATCCACAGTGGACCCATGCGGATCCACAGGGGTCCTCTATGGATCCACTGAGGGGGTGGAGCTTCAGATTTCTCCTCTTTTTTTTTTCTCTCTTTTTTTTATTTATTTTTTTATTTTTTATAAAGCTATAAATAAGGGCCTTCACTTCATTTTTCAAAAACAGACTTCAGAGAGTACAAAGCTCAGGAAAAAAGTTCTGAAGAAAATAGAGAGGAATTCTAGGGTTTCAGGCCTCTAAGTCCTAGAGGAACCCCTAGAAATTCCAGGGAATCTCGGGTCTGACCCTCCAAGGGGGTCCTTAGAGTGAAGCCCTCATACCTTATTTTCTTGAAGTTATTTTATTTCCTTCATGTCTATTATGAGTTAGAAAGTCTTTTTGGCCTTGGGGCCTTTGAATCGACATCTTTTCTGTTCGGAATCGATCATCACCCAGCCAAATGCATTGGATTCCATATGACGTGTACATATCATCTATACCATTTCCATGATCCTGATCCCCATTTTCATCGTGTTGCCCGCTTCATTTCCCAATCCTGGGGTCCGACCTCTCTTTAGCTCTAGTCAAAGGTTAAAGTGATGTAAATACTTATTTTTCTTGAACATAGAGGAGGCTTCCTGGGTCCTGGGGGCCATATTCTTTGTGGCCACTCCCCCCTTTTCTCCTCAAATAGAGGAGGACGAATTGAATGATTGTGTTTCCCCCTCAAGACAGTCAGGGGTCGCGTGTAAGGGCCTAGTACCGCCAAAAGGTTGTGGTACCTACATGGAATGCCCCTTGGCTTTGCCACGTGAAATTTGTTGATCCAACTCAATTATATGGGCCATCTTATATTAAACTTTTGACCTTGTATTTTCAGTTGTTGAACTGTCTTTCCCTTTCTGATCTACTTTATAATTTTCGAAGAGAAAATTGTGCTTTGGTGGCATTCCTGGTATTCCTGTCTTTCAATTTCACCTTTTGGGTAAGCGTGGTTGGATAGCCCTTTCAGTATCCAGTTGTAGTCCTAGTGGTATGAATGGGACACTATTATTCTTGGTGGCTCTGGTGATGCTCCAATGCTTTCATTCTGGTACTGGTCTGCAACTGAGGCAAACAGATATCCTAGATCTTTCCATCATACAGAACATGCCTTTGAATAGGCAACCTGCCTCTTAAACTGAGCAGGTATTTGATGTTTAACTTTTGATTGCATGCTCTTGGTAATTTATTTATTAGCTTGATCTATTATATAATGAGTTTGTCATTTGAGGTGGTCAAGGCATGTACAATGGATACCATTGAAACCACCGGCAATGAGGGAGTGATTGTTTGCAGATTGGACCTAAAAGAACTAGGGGCAGGCCAAAGATTTCTTGGGAAGTAGTAAAAGGATATGGATGCCTTACTTTAACTATAAACATGGCTTGTGAAACAGGATTCATGTAGCAGACAGATCATTTAATTGGGACATGGCTTGTTTGAGTTGGGTATACGCTTTACTCATAGTTGAAGAATAAAGTCAATCTTGGATATTGTTCAGACTACATTGGCACCCTTTAACTGAATAGAGAGTCCAACACTGACCATCTAATTTTGAGTTCCAAATGCCCCTCTTTTGAGTTTTGAGTAATTTACAGGTCATTTGATTATTAGGGGAGGATGGATATACCCACTGTTACCATTTTACCTTTGTTCTTATAAACAAGATGCCATAGTTTTACTTGTTAGGGATGAACACGTAACCACGAGAAAGAGACGAAGATCAAGCAAACACACAACACAGGATTTGCTGTGGTTCAACACCCAAACCAGAATGCCTACCTCCACCACAGAGAGACAGAGATTCTTTATTGCCAAGAAAACTCTCTACAATTCTCTCTACCTGACACAGTATCCTCCTTTACTCAGACCTTACCTAGGTTTTCCCACACAGAGACAATATATAGGGAAATCTAGAAACCCTAATCCCACCACAATTATAAGTTTACCCCCGTACATGTAATGGACTCATATCCTGATACAAATACTACCCCTTATAATTACGTGGACCCCATAGAATACAAGACACCAACCCAACAAATCTCCACCTGGCTTGGATTCTGCAAAGCACCTTGAAGAAAATCCGTTGATGTTGATTCTGAAATCCATCTCTGCCAAACCGCTACACCCAAACCAGCATAGCCCATACCCTGTCTGGGTGTCCCGTACAACTTACTGTCGTACGGTGTGATGTGACTCCATCTCTCCCACTGCTGCAGCATCACCGGAGAGATCACTTCCACTCACAAAATCAGAAGCAAAAGAAACTCGCTTCTTCCCAGATCTGCACTTGTTCACAACTTGAACTTTTTACATCTTCTGTCTTCCATCTGTACTCCTTGCCTAAGTTCTAACAGAAGCACCATCTGTTTCAATACTCTTTGCAAGTCTGTATAGATCGCTAACCATCTATCCCTGCATTACAACCATGGCCCCTTTGGAGACCTTAAGAACTCCACCTTCAGATGAACACCTGTAGCCTCTCGCATCCAGTGTTCCCAATGAAATTAGATTCTTCCTTAAGTCTGGCACATGTCTAACCCCAGTTACAGTTCGCACAATGCCATCAAACATGTGAATCCATACAGTCCAAATCCCGACAACCTTGCTTTCAGCATCATTTGTCATTCTGACTATACCCTTATCACATTCATGATATGTAGCAAACTGTTCTAACTGTACACATATGAAACGAAACAACCTGAATCTAAAATCCAATCTGAAGTATCCGTACCTGATGAAGTAGTGAGAAGGAGATCTCCATCACTCCACTCTTCTGTGACACCAGCAGTAGATGATTTTTCTCCACTTTTCTTGTCTTCCTTTTTCTTTTTATCCTCCTTACGCTTTGGACAATCCCATCTTATATGACCTTCCTCATCGCAATAATAACAAATTATTTTGCGACCTTGTGACTTGCAGCGACCCCGATTCTTGCCATATTCCTGTCTCCCATTTGATCTTCCTTTACCCTGACCACCAATTGTAACCAAGGCATTACCCTCATCTAACGTCCCTTCACTACTATTTTTCCGTCATGTCTCATTCAGCAGCAAAGCAGCAATAACATCAAGTTTGAGAGTATCCTTACCAAACAACAGTGTAGTCACAATGTGATCAAATGAATGAGCCAATGAGGTCAACAGAATAAGTGCCTTGTCCTTTTCTTCGATCTTTACATCAAGAGCAGACAACTCCGTTAGAATCCTGTTGAACACGTCAATATGCACCTCAAATTTCACTCCATCTGACAAATGAAAGCCATATAATTGTTTCTTCAAAAACAATTGATTTGTCAACGACTTGGACTTGTACCTGCTCTCCAACTTCGTCCAAACTTCTTCTGGATCCTCCAAACCAATGACCTCACGAAGAGTGTTATCTTCCAAAAACAACTAGATCGTACTATTTGTCAGATCCCTCAACTCTAGCCACTCATCATCAGTACGTTAACTTTTCTGGTTTGTTAGTTTTCTTCTTGAGAGCCTTAACAGTCCCCTCCCGCGTAAGAATATTCTTCACCCGTTGTTGCCACAAGGTGAAATCATTATATCCATTGAAGGGTTCTATAGAGAAGTTTGAACCCTTCACCGCCATTCTATTAACTTGATCTTTACCTTCTGTGTCTGTCATCAACTTTCAAGAGCTTCAATCACGTGATCTTGCACAAGATTACCTGATCGATACCAAGGACACCGAATCTACTCGATCCATGCCTTCCAATGACTCTGTAGCACCCAAAAATCCTTGGAAACAATCACCTCTATGTTTTCCCCCTTCTATTTGGATGATACAACGTACGTACACTACATCGGACTGTACGTACCTTTTTTATTTATTTATTTTTTCACCTCAAACTTTATCGTACAGAGTAAAGCAATCTTTTTTTTTTCTTCTCTTAAACTCTCCACCTCAATACCCGTGCAAGCTTAAAGGAAGAGCCAAAAAGAACACACAAAAAGTAAAAGTAATAATGACGGTATACCCTTTTTTTTGCTTTTTCTTAAATATCCTTTACGTCTTCTTCCCCTTTTCAGGTTTCAACAGAGAAAAAAAGAACCGTACCTTTGCTTTTCCTCTTTAATTTTTTTTTTTGTTTCTCAGAGGTAATGATTCACCTCAGAAGTCGAACTGAAGGTGTAATGATCACTCTCAAGAAAACAAAATCAGAAGTAAGATCTGTAGCGTACGTAACTCTTCTTATTCTGATCCTATGGAGAAAAAAATCCTTCATTCTCGATGAAACCTTGTGCACCTCCCTTCTTCTCTGAGATCACTAATCGATCTATCGAACCTGGCTCTGATACCACTTGTTAGGGATGAACATGTAACCACGAGAAAGAGACGAAGATCAAGCAAACACACAACACAGGATTTGCTGTGGTTCAGCACCCAAACCGGAATGTCTACCTCCACCACAGAGAAATAGAGATTCTTTATTGCTAAGAAAACTCTCTACAATTCTCTCCACCTGACATAATGTCCTCCTTTGCTCAAACCTTACCTAGGTTTTCCTACACAAAGACAATATATAGGGAAACCTAGAAACCCTAATCCCACCACAATTATAAGTTTATCTTCGTCCATGTAATGGACTCATACCCTAATACAAATACTACCCCTTATAATTACGTGGACCCCACATAATACAAGACACCAACCCAACGTTACTGACGTGACTCAGCATCTTTAGATTCCTGATGCAATAACTCTAGATTTCATTTTGTTTTTGTTTAGCATTGATTCAAATTGAAATGGATTGTGTGCCCTTTTTTTTTATTTATTTATATTATTTTTGTAAAAAGTTGTCTAAAATGGACACTATAGCATTATATGGATACTGGTTTGTTACTAGACAGTAGGTACATGGTGCGAGTATATAATTCTTCTTATTGTACGATGCATTGTATGTTTGGTTCTTTAGGTCAATACCCAAAGTTCCTTTCCCTTTTTATTTATTTTTTATTTTTTATTTTTTTTTCGCAAGTAAATTTAGAGAAAAGGTGATGAATGAAAGTTGCCAGTTAAATTTGTGGAGTTTTCCAAATGCAGCAGTCTGTAGCCACATCAGAGAGCGTGATGCCTTCAAATGTGAATCTTTTCTTCCATCCTTAACCCAACACCCCCCCCCCCCCCCAAAAAAAAAAAAAAAAAAAAACCCCCACCCCCTCTCCTCTTCACTCTTTTCACTCACCCAACTTTTGTTTTTTTTTTTTTTTTTTTTTTTGGGGGGGGGGGGGGGGGGGGGGTGGGGTGTTGGTCTATTTTATTTTTGAATGAGGCTTCATGTGTATACTATTATGAGGGGAGATCAATGGAGCTAAGACCTTTCATATTTGAATTTCATTCTAGGGTTTGGGAATTCGTAAGTTCTAATATTTGCTCAAAACTTTCCTTCCAGTTACCATTGAATCGGCAGGGGCATTGCCTCCAGATGTGTTATTCACTGAAGCTGTGAAGATCTTAGAAGACAAGTGTGAGCAGGTGATTAGTGACCTTTCTTAAGACTTGGATTTTCAAGAAAAGCAAACCAGTTCTGTCTAACAGAGAAGAAAGGTCAGATTTGTAATTAGATATATACATAGGGTAAATCTGTTCGTAACCAACTTGGTTACAACAGATTAAGATTACCTAACCTTTTTTTTTCTAACCTTGCCTATCTCTTTTGAGCAATATGGAATTAGGAATAGAACATTAGATTTATAACCTGCCTGGTTACAAATATATGGACCTGTACGCATATCCATTGAGTTGTTTTATCTGTTTTGTGAATCCATGTGGGATGTAATAACTCTGTGCAGTTCAATTGACTTAAATAGCAAAAAATATGCATCAAAATTCAGGACCACATTTCATGTAGTTTGTATACATGAAACATGGCGATGAGAATCTTGGATGCATCTGGTCTTATGCCAAGGTATCTTCTTTTTCGTTCTGTCCATGTGACTGTTAAAGAGAAATGATTCCATACCAATCACATGCCAAATAGTTTTTATTTTTTATTTTTTTGATGGATCCTATTATAAGATATACAATTGGGGTGGTGAAGGGAATAGATGCAAGAGAGGAGACTCGAACTCAAGACCTTCTCCCTGCCCCTGCTTTCACAAGCAAGGAGCCAATCATCCGACCAAGCGGATGTTTGCTAGGTTGAATTCGCACTATTTTTGCGGTGAGTGTGTTGTTCGTCTGTGTGTGGAATGTCAGTTGTCTGCCTAGACTGGGTTTAGTGTTTGAAAATCAATAAAAAATTAAGGTTAAGGGATTTGTAGACTGCCGCTTGGTCTTGGGGGAATCTCCCAAGCTACACCAATTAGCATGTGGGGATCGATATTATCATTGGAGGAGCGACAAGGTCAAAGGAGGAGAGAATGTAAGGAGAGAGACTATTAGTTATGTGAGAAGGTATATGAAAGAATCCTAAACTATTGGTTTGGGATATTTCCCTAAAATTATATGAAGGATTAGAACGGGGGAAACATTTATTGAAATATAATACAAAAAAGTTGATAAAGAAAATCACATTTCAAAAATTGATGATGTTTATCTAGAATAGTGATGGTATCTTAAATCATTAGTGGTCTTAGCACCTGGAGAACTCTACCTCCATTGTATGATTTGATTCTTTCTCACTCAAATCATGTTCAACAAAGTTTACTGGTTATGTAAAAAAATAGCTAAATTAAAAAATATAAAATAAAATTTCAAGGGTAGTTATTAGTGTCACATCTGTGCATGATGTTTTTTTAAAACTCAACAAATATATGAGCGATCAAATTTCATGGATTTTCCTCTCTAAGTTGTGTGTTTTTGCTTTTAAAATTGGGAGGGTACACAGTAATGGTTAGAGTACTAGTACATATTCATGGATATATGTAACATGCATGCCAATAAAAAAGGACAGAGTAGGTTTTTAATTTACATTATGTTCTTTTTATCCAACGGTCAATTGGGTGTAGGAGTTAATGGTTTTTCTTTGACTTCTTCTACCCAAGCGAAACTGAATTTCAATCATGTTTTTTTCTTCTTTTGGATTGGTAGACCCTAAGAGTTGAATTCATGGGAAAAAGATCTTTTGTAGTGAGGAATCTGTGTAGTGAAGATTCTATCCACTCAAAGTGGATCAACACGTATCAAGGAACTTGTGTATTGAGGATCCTATCCACTCAAAGTGGATTAACACGTATCTCGATTCACTCAAAGTGCATCGGGATACATGTAGATCCACTTTAAGTGGGTGGCATCCTCACCACACTTCACTATAGGGTTGGCCTCACTACAGAGGATCCCAATCCGAATTCATGACCTCTTTGAGGGGTTGGCCTTTACCAACTGAGCTACATCCTCAAGGTTAAATCAAAATGTATAAAGAATTTTCATTAGAATATTAATTTGGCAGCCAATGCTCTCAAAATTTGTTTAGTTTAGGTTATATATTTGTGAATCTTGTGAAAGAACTACTTCAATGTTCTTGAGCATATTCTAGATATTAATAACCCAGCGTCTCCATTTTTCCAATGGCTCTGTTTATTTCATTCTAAATATTTTTATGTAAATGATATTTTACATAATTTTTTTTTCTCCTTTCAACAATTTTATATTTTCAATGTTTTTATTTTTACATTTACATTAAAACAAATAATGAAAATCATATTTTATAGGACATTTTCTCTGGTTTTTTTTTATTATTATTTTTATTTTTTTATTATTTTTTTTATGAAACAAACAGACCGAATGCAACATATTTTACAGGAGGAACGGCCTTAAAGAGAATGGTGATTGTATAAGAACAAAGGAGAACAGAGATTGAAAGGCAATATTAAAATTTTCAATTTGAAGAGGGTGGGATCTACCTGTACACAAGGGATAGTAATAATAAAAAATCTCAAATCCATGTTTGATATGCTATCAAAAAAATATGTTCACCTCATGGTCATATAATGGTAACCATGATGCATCTATATTTTAATTACAAGTCTTTGTTTTTTTTTTCGGAGGGAGAAGACAATTTGTCATTCTACAATGATTGAAGAACCCAATATAATTAGCAACCCCCCTCACCCGAAAAAAAAAGAAAGAAAACAAAAGAAGGGAAGAACACTGATTGGGACGAATGTTTACCTTCAATTGGAAAAGAATACGTGTTCGGGCCCTTCGTCCAATGAGGGGCGCACATGTGTCATCTTACACTAGGTAGAGAGATACCTGCCATCTCCCCACGGTCCCAGAGATGGCCCCCAAGATTTGCATGATCGTGGAAAGATCTTTTGGCCCATGGGAGATCCTATGTACGATCTCGATCGTAGGGACCAAAATATTTCAGCGCCACACCTGCCCCATGCCTTCAGTGGGTAGGTAGCGGAAGGGTCCCTTTTGTCAGTCACGCTGACCTGACTGGGGGATGAGAACATGACACGTCTTCACCAACATGCCCTAACACATCAAAGAGGTCTGCACGTTAGGGGCACGATCTCAACCCACTCTAGCCTCTATAAGTATCCGCCAGAATGAAGGTAATGGCATGGAAACACATTTTATTGACCAATTTGAATTGTCTCCCAATGCCTATAATTGCCTCAAAAGGTTCAATATACATACATTATTGGACCTTTTGAATAAGAGTGAAGAAAATCAAACTAAGCAGAAGTTGAAGGCGGAATGCTTTTGAACTTTGAACCAGATTTGTCAAGATCGCCTTTACCGACGCCTTTCTGATCCCTCCTCGTCTGGTGATACTAATTTCGTGTTTCGGGCTAGATCTGAACTCCAAATACTCTAAGGGCCCGTTTGATAAAACTTCTGCTTCTGGATTCTGGATTCTGGTTCAAATTTGGATTCTACTCCAAGCTACTCTAGGAAAATTTTGGATTAGAAACTTGTTTGATAACGTAATTCTGAAATGGATTTTAGAGCATCTTTGGATTAGAAACATGTTTGATAACACACTATCCCTCCAATCAAAGTCTAGAAAAGCAGTCGTAGTAGTGGTGGTGGGCGGTGATATTGATGGTGGTGGTGGAGGCGACGGTGGTGGTGGTGGTGGTGGTGGCGGTGGTTGTGGTGGTGGTGGTAGTGGGTGGTGGGCGGTGGTGTTGGTGGTGGTGGTGGTGGAGGCGGCGACGGTGGTGGTGGTAGAGGTGGTGACGACGGTGGTGGTGGTGGTGGCGGTGGTGGTGGTTGTGGTGGTGGTGGTGGTGGTTGTGGTGGTGGTTGTGGTGGTGGTGGTAGTTGTGGTGGTGGTGGTGGTGGGTGATGGGCGGTGGTGTTGGTGGTGGCGGTGGTGGTGGTGGTGGTGGTGGTGGTGGTGGTGGTGGTGGTGGTGGGTGGTGGGCGGTGGCGTTGGTGGTGGTGGTGGAGGCGGCGGTGGTGGTGGTGGTGGTGGTGGTGGTAGAGGTGGCGGCGGCGGTGGTGGTGGTGGTGGTGGTGTGGTTGTGGTGGTGGTGGTGGTGGTGGTGGTTGTGGTGGGGGTGGTGGTGGTGGTCAAGTGATAGTCATGTGAGTGTCGACTCTTTTTTTTCTCTTAAAAAGTTGATCCAACAGCTTGGAGCAAGTATTTATGACTCCAAAATTTTGGATTCTGGAGTCATTCTGAATCCGGTTCACTCTGTGGGAGTTGGAATCTAACTGGACTTATCAAACGCGTTTCTACTCCAAAATGGCTCCTTGGGAGCCAGAATCCATAGAATCCAGAAGCAGAAGTTTTATCAAACGGGCCCTAAGCTCTTTAAAGCTCTCCCTCCATCGAAATTACTTTGACCCTACTATATATGAGTTTCGTATTCTCTCATACGATCCTAATCTAATTTTTTTTTTCTGTTGGTTCTAACTTAGACATTGAAATGGCTTAAGGGTTTCCAAACCTGCTCTTGATTGCCTGATTTGCTCCTCTATTGATAGATGTCTTCATCGAGAGCCTTAGACAAAAACCAGAGACAACAAAGACAGCCCTATTATGTAGGGTCATTAGATAAAAATCCTCTCATGCCCCTCACATTGGCATGAGGAAATCCAATGGTTATAGTTTACTATGCATATATATGGATGTATTTGTATATACACACAGTAGATGACAATCATTGAATTTATTCATATCAATGCGTCCGGCATGAGAGGATCTAAATTCAGGGCGACTAGCATTTTTGCAATTGTGTTGGGCATGTCAACCTCTTCTGACCATCACCATCATCTAGATTATAATTCTTTTGACCCCATATGTCATGTTATGTACTGACATTTTTGCAGTTTTCATAGGGGTGGGAAAAGAAAACTTGACTTGTGTCTAACATGTCAAAAGATCGAGCCAACATGATCGCGTCCAAATCTTCTCCTCCGCAACTCCAACCCCCTCCAACGGTTGGAAGGGGTGGGAACCGGGGAGCTTGGAGGAGAGGATTCGATTCCAACATGATCTTGTTCAGATCTTTTTTTTCCCAAAAAATTCTATATTTTACTAGAGCATCTTAATCATTATTAAGACTTTCATTAAAAAAATCATTATTATGGCTTGTTGGGCCCTTTCTTATTATTTTTAGGGCAAAGTTACCTAGAATGGGGTGTCCTAAAAAGCTTGTGAGGATAATTTAAATATGAGTTACATGGCAGATAAAATGGGATCCCAAATTTATGGACAGATAACCTAAGGTCCCTACTTAGTCCAAATAAAGTCTGGTAAGTGGAAAGTAAAGCTTTGAAAATATAGGGATTACAATAGGACTCTTCACCCATAGAGCTTCAATCTTCTCAAGAAAAATTAGGACAAGGGTTCTTTGAGCAGCAAGGTTTCGTATAGGGGAAGAGAGAGAGAGAGAGAGAGAGAGAGAGAGAGAGAGAGAAAAGAAAGAGAAAGAGAGAGAGATAAAGAAAGTGAAAGTGTTAACATGTTTAGGTCACAGTCCATTTGATCTTTACCTAATTTTTCTTAAAGTGAAGGTGTATTATGGTAGTAGTTTGTTGTTCCATTTACACACTACTGTATGGGTCTCCACACTCAACTTCAAAAAATTTGAAAAGCAGTTTTCTTCATTAAAAACAGATTTACATTTCATGCACGTTTTAAATGGATAAATAAAAAATGATTTTTGGTGATCTAAAACCATTGAAAGATTCCATTGACAACCAAAATCCATTTGTCTATATCCCTTCTCATGATTAAGGTCTATTTGCTTCTTCCTAGCAAGAAAGCAAGACTACTAGTCTCCCCTTGACTCAGAAATATCCAAAAAAAAAAAAAAATTGTTCTGATAATTACTCTTTTCGTATTTTTTTGAGTCTGTCGGGGCTCCACCCCCTGAAATCCCTTGGCCCACTGATCGACTAGTGGGACTATCGTTATGGGGGAAAAGTGTACAATACGTCCCTTATTAATCATGATTAATTGCAAGGAGAATCAAAGGGTAGGGGAATGAAAATTTTAAACTTAATAAGGCAACATTTGTAATCATTATAGTACATGGTATCACATTGTTATGTTACTAATTCCAAATCATTTCATATTTAATTATTAATTTATATTTTACTTTACATCCAAATCTTTTCAATTTGAAAAGTAAAATAAATTTTACATCTTATAAATATCATTTCTAAATATGAAAAGAAATTTAGATAGTTTATACAATTATATTATGTTATAGTTATAAAAATTTCTTTTTTAGGTTCGAAAATTTTCACTTTCCTTACTTCAATTCTACTCGCAACCAAACTAACCCTACATTTATAAATTATATAGACTTGTTGTAATTAGTCTTTTGAGACCACTCCTGTTGTTGCTCTGTCTATTTTCATCGACCAATCCTAGCCTCCAAAACGAAATCTTTTCATGTAGAAAGTCTGGGGTAATTTTACCTTTTGAAGTATATATGTATGGTTTATTTTTCTGTCAAAATAATCCCTCAGAGCGAAGCGAATCCAAGTGCACATTTTATGTCATTCCGATAAAGCATGGAGTACTTTACCAAAAAATAAATAAATAAATAAATAAATAAATAAATAAATAAAAATAATGAAACATGGGGTAGTTTAGCATGATTAGGTTTATTTTCGATGTCTAAGCTTGTTAGAAATAATGATATGTTTTAATCCTATTATAGCCTTATTTTCGTATCTTCTTTAACAAATAACATTAGGTTAGACCGATAAGAAGAAAATGCTCTAAACTTATGCATTCAATAAAAAACCGATTTTGCCAGGCAGAACGAGTGCCTAACATTTTCTTACTTCTATAAATTGACCCTTTACCTAGACTCTAACCACGACCATGAATAGAGCCCTTGATCTAATAGTAACATCGTCAATGGGTTGGTTCAGGCTACTTTCGGTCTAGGCTAATAGGAGATTCGAGATGGGGTGGGCTGCACTGTACACAATAGTTAACGGGCCAATCCGTTATCCGTTTGGTTTCGAGATGGGGTGGGCTGCACTGCACCAGTTCCGATGGAGGGCTTGGATCCAACCGACACCCACATGTCGGGCATCGGTTGGTGGCAGCCTAATCCCCTCCCAAACCCCTAGGAGGAGACGATTTCGATTCCTTATTTTGTTATCTCTAATTGGCCAATTTCCAACCCCTTCTTCCTACCACAATATTATTTTTATTTCAAATGAATTGCAATGTACTTAGTACACTAATTTCATGTCTTGGAAAATTAGTTACAAACTTTACAATGCACTTTAATACACTAGTACCTAAAGAAGTAACCAAACCAAATAAAAAATTAATATCCACCAACGTTTGTTTTTTTAGTAAGAATATCCACCGACGTTTGTTACGTGTTGAAATGCTAGTTTGACCTGTACATTTCTTATTTTAGAACACGTTTTTCATTAGTTCACAGTCATAGAGGACTCCATGTGATGTGAAAGGCTTTTATAAATAATGTGACTCATATCTAAAAGCAAGTTACATAAAAAAAGAGAGTCCAATAACCTCTTATCTATAACGTATACCCAATTATTTTTGGAAGTATCAAATTATCCTGTTGAATATATGTAATTTGATCCTTCGCAGTATATGTATCCATTGCTTTAGAAAAAAAGAAAAAAGAAAACTAAAATTGGCGTGATTAGCCATTGCTTTAGGTTGACACAAAAAGTTTGTGCACTTGGTGGTAAGACAATTTCAACTGGCAAGCACACCCAATTTTTTAAATACATGGAACAGAAGAAGAAGAAATTTATATGAATAACTAACTACTAGCCAAAAGTAATACAGACAAACATTCAACTTCCAAGCAAATATTTTTGGACTTGAGAACCATGGTATTTAATGTAGACAAGAGGGTCTTTGCCACCTACTTTTTTCATGTAAATAATGACATAGCAATTTAATCATTGGATAAATAATTTATAATTCAAATTTTAGACTTTGGGTAGGTATCATTTAGGACAGTTTTTCTACACAATCTATTTAGGAAGTTTTTTCTGGAATGCATTTTCTATATAATTAATCAGGTGAGCCCAAATTTTGTGGATGTGTTAATCCAAAAATCTCTAGCTCACATGTTAATGTTTGACTAAATTGAATTCGGTTTTTTTTTTTTTTTTTTTTTTATATTATTATTTATGAAAGGACTAACCAGAATGTGTGTCGAGTGAAAAATAAAGCTTTAAAAAAATTTATTTGTAGTCCTTTTAATTGGACCTGCCCGTGTATGGAAAAAGATCCTCTCATGTCATTCAATCTTTCCAGCTCACCGGACGAACTTCAGCTACTAGATCATGGTTGGAATCCCTACAACAATAGGAGAGGATCCGAACTCCTCATGTATTGTCATGTGGTAGGTTATAAAAATAACATTGGATTATAAAAATAATCCTTTTATACCCTTATTTTCATATTTTTTAGCAAATTACATTGGGTTAGGTCGATAGGAAGAAAATGTTTTAAACTTACGTGTCTAGTAAAAGACCGGTTTTGTCGGATAGGACAAGTACCTAACACCTTCTTACTTCTATAACTTGACCCTTTACCTAGACTCTAATCGAGACCATGAATGGAGTCTTTGATCGGATAGTAACATCCTCTGTGATCCCTAACTGACCAATTTCCAAATCGCCCTTGGGTTCAGATTCTCTCATGTTGTTGGAAGGACTCCAGCCGTGATATAGTGGCCGGAGTTCATTTGGTGCACATACTAATACATTGGTAAACGCATCAAATGAACTCTAGTCGCTAGATCACAAGTTCACGACTGAAAGAAGTAGACAATAGGAGAAGATGTTTCCCTCGTCCCCTTCCTATGACTAATATTGTTTTGGTTCAAATGATTTGTAATGTACTTAGTACGCAGATTAACACACTTAGTATCCAGACAAATAATCTAACCAAACCAAATAAAAAAAAGAAAAATTCATCTAATCCCCAAAAAGGATGTCAAATTCTATCTAACCCCAAAAGTTTCCAAATGTCTTATATACCATCCAAAACTTTTCAAATGTCTCATCTACCACTCAAAATTTTTCCACCATTAATCAAAGAGACCCCACCCGTTAGTAGAGTCTCGTTAGTTGCAAATATTAGGACAATAATGCCCTTATTCTAAAAGTAAAAGACCATAATGCCCCCAAAAGTAAAAAACACCTTTACTTACCAATTTTTCACCTTCTATAGTAAAAATAAAAAGAAAATGAAGAATTTCATCTTCCATCTGTTTTTCAGGTTTCTTTCTTCCCAAACCCTAGAAATCTGAAGATAAAGAGCAAGAAACAAGGGGATCCTCTTCTGATCGTTCCTACGTCGGAGTTCAATGTCTGCAATTTTTTTTTTCGTTTCTCTGAAGATAATTCGGTTAAAAGGGCTTTTTGTTGCTCTTTTTTTTTTAACGCAAGAAACGAAAGGGGATCTATATAGGGATTGAAAGAAGATTACGAGAGAAGAAATAGGGAGAAGAAATAAGGATTGAAAACTACAGCGGGATAAGAAATAGATAGTGAGAGAAGATTATGAGAGAAGTTACGGGAGAAGAAATAGGGATTGAGAGAAGATGATGGGAGAAGTTACAGGAGAAGAAATAGGGATTGAAAACTGAATGGTAGCGGGAGAAGAAATAGGGAGTGAGAGAAGGTTATGGGAGAAGAGGTAGGGAGTGAGAGAATGTTACGAGAGAATTATTTGAATTTTCATTAGGGGAAAATAATTTTTGTAAACTCATACACTGTTAATTTCTGATTGACGGTGATGAATTCACTTCCTTTCTCTGTTCTATTTCTCACTTTCATTTCCATTCATGATTTCCATCTGCTCTTAAATCATGTTTTCCCGTTGAGGATGAAATTTTATCTGAAATTTTCCATCAAATTTCAGAGCTTTATAAAATAAATTGTTGCTTGTGATGCAATTAATTACAATATTAGAACAGATATTTCATGATTTAAAGAACATCCCTTTAAAAAAATAGATGTAGCAACTGTGCAAGAATGTTAATAGATCAGGATCAGCTCTTACCAAAAAAAAAAGGATGGCTCTTATCAAAAAAAAAAAAAAAGATCGGCCATGGCTAAAATCAATATGAATCGACCGATCAAGCTGATCTGATTTCAATAGTTCAAACTGTGTTTGGAATCTTTGTCGTTTTCCAGTTTTTCTCGAAAACTGGTCATTTTCATTAATAGAAGAACTTCATGAGGTCTGGTCAGTAGGTGACACTTCTTGAGTGTCTTTCAAGTTGGTTAAGGTGCGATGAAGTGTGGGAGAAGAGAACAAAAAGCCATAGAAGCAAGAGTGAACAGAGGAAATAGAGAGAGATAGAGAGAGAAAGAGAGATTTTCTTTTGTGTTTTATTGGTTTTGTTAGAGGGAGAAAGAGAAATGTGTGTTACAGACTTACAGTTGGACCGGAGAGATGATCGAGAATTTTGTTCCGTTCCTTCTTGGGAGAGAAATGATTGAAAATATTGTATTTTCCCTAATATTTGATTTGTGATTTTGATTGTTGATGGAAAACAGAATCTAATGTTATAAAGAAATGGACAAATTAGTACTTTATTTTATTTTAATATTTTAAAGTTTTAAATAAAAAGGGTAGGAATGTCTACTCACATGTTTAGTTAAGTCCGTCAGTTAAATGAGACCGATTAGAATTTATGGAAACCATTGGGTAGTAGATAGAATTTGACATCCTTTTTGGGGGTTAGATGAAAATTTTTCTAAAAAAAAAGGGGAAAATTTCAGCCACATCCCCTATAATATAGCTTAATCACATGCCTACCTTTTTTTTACGATAATATCACTAGCACCCTTTACTTTTGAAAACATGGTTCAATCAACCCCTCTATTAGGCCATTACCATTAATCGATGATGTGTCACCATCTAAAATTCATTAATGACAATACTACCCCATCAACATTTTAATTTATAGTTTTACCCTTTTAATTAAAATTTCTTTCCCTTCTTTTTTCTTCTTATTCTTTGGCGAAATCCCTATGTGGAACCCATAGAAAATTAAAGGCCATTATTCCCACTTGATAATCCGTATGTCTTCTTCGTTGTCAGATAACTCATCATTATCGTCACCATCGTCCTCTGCCACTGCAACATCAACAGATCTCGACTAAGAGGAAGAAATCTGGTTTTGCATGATTCTCCCTCCTCCTGAGAAAGAAAAGTAGGAAGAAGAAGCAACGAAACTCCTACCCTAAAGTAATATGATGGTGAATGTATTTACTTCGTGTTGCTTACTCTCTTTTTTCCTCATCTATTTTCCTGCTCTGAATTGGGTCTGCCTGTTCTTACTTGTTTGTATTTCAAAAATCAAACTCTCTCCTCTCCTTCACAATTGCTTCTAACTTTTCAGGTGTTTCTGAAAATCCTATAGATATTTTAAAGGAGATTCAACAATTGAGCTTGGAGGCTTATAAAATCACAAAAGATTTCCATCCACCCAAGCATATCGCAAAGATTGATACAGTGGATATTGACACTGCTTAATATATCTTGAAAAGATTTCCATCCACCCAAGATTGATACAGTGGATATTGATACTGCCGAATATATATTGTAAATCTATAAGTTACCTATTATTTCTTTATGAGATCTGTACGTTACCCATAATCACTCCATGAGATAAGGAGATGAGATTCTTGTATCAAATTCTATAAATTCAATACAAAGACAGAGACAATACACACAATTGAATACTAAAAATATTTTTCAACTATTGTTTTGTTTTATGGTATCAGAGCCAACGACATACGTCAATAAAATGTCTTCCTTAAACACATTTTCCCTCGCTGCCTCTTCTCCGTCTCTGTCCTCTCCCAAGTTCAGTCATAATGTGTCGATTCGACTTGATCAACATAATTATTTGCTATGGAAGTCACAGATACTTCTCTTAATCCGTGGCCATCAACTAATGAGCTACATCGACGGCTTCTTTCCATGTCCGGCGGTCAAAGTTCTATCAACCAGCTTACCGACGTCCCCTTCTGTGACGTCTCCCTCTGAAGACTCTACAGCAAATCCACCTGCTACTTTGCTGATCAACAATCCTGCATATGCCTCTTGGATAAGCCAAGATCAGTTACTCCTTGGATGGATTCTCTCCTCTCTCTCTGAGTCTGTTCTCAACCAGGTTATCAATTGCACCTCTTCTGCAGCACTCTGGCAATCTCTTGAGACTCTATTTGTCAGTCATTCAAGATCCCGCATCATGCAACTACGGCTCCAGCTTCAAACTGAGAAAAAAAAATCTCAGTCTGTCACTCTATTTTTTTCAACGGATGAAATCTATTGCCGACAACCTCGCAGCTGTCAACAATCCGATTCCTGAGTCGGATCTTATTCTACATATCCTAGCTGGCCTATAACCAGAGTGGGAGGCATTTGTTACAGCCATCTCCACTAGATCTGAACCTCTTACTCTCAATGATCTACATGGACTTTTGCTTAGTCACGAAATCAGATTGGAGCAAACCTCTCTATCGGTCAATGTTCCTGAAACAAATCTAGCTGCTACCCATTCTGCTCGACCCAGACAAGGTCGCTCATCTAATTTTTCTGCTCCCAATGGACAGCCCTCCTACCACCGTGGCAGAGCCCGTGGACGTGGGCGTTTTTACTCAGGAGGACGAGCAGCCAAACCAACATGTCAAGTCTACAATCGCATGGGTCATACTGCCATCACTTGTTACTATCGATTTGACAATGCTTACCAGGGACAATTGTCTCCACATTCGGCTTACACTGCTGCCACTATTCATTCTCCACATCTAGATGCATGGTATCCTGACTCCGGTGTCACTGATCATATCACCTCTGATTTGAAAAATCTTTCCATCCGTTCGGAATATCACGACAACGATCAGGTTCAAGTCGGCAATGGGCAAGGTTTGCATATCCATCACACTGGATATTCAAAAATTTTAACTACTAGCCGTGCATTAGATTTGAAAAATATCCTTCATGTTCCTTCAATTTTTAAAAATCTGCTTAGTGTTTCTAAACTTACATCTGACAATAATGTTATTTTGAAATTTCACCCCTCTTATTGTCTAATTAAGGATCAATCATCGGGGAAAGTCCTACTCAGAGGAAACCTTGATGGTGGTTTGTATCGTCTCAACAGTCATTTCCCCCGCTCATCAGCATCTCCTTTTCCTCAAGTGTTTGTCGGTGAACGTGCATCCATTGACACCTGGTATCAACGCTTAGGACATCCCTCACCAGCTATTCTCAGACGTATACTGGCATCAAATAAATTGACTGTCGATGGGCTTACCAAACTATCATTCTGTTCATCTTGTCCTTTAGGAAAATCACATAAATTACCTTTTCATTCATCTGATTCTGTTTCACTGCATCCCTTAGAGTTAATACATTCAGATGTTTGGGGTCCATCCTCTGTTCCCTCCCCTAATGGTCATCGTTTTTATGTGAGTTTTATTGACAACTTTAGTAAATACACATGGCTATTTCTTCTGGTTCACAAATCTGATGTTCTTCCTATTTTTCAATCTTTTAAACGGCAAGTAGAAATTTTTTTTGAACGACCAATTAAGGCCATGCAAACCGATTGGGGTGGAGAATACCGTTCGGTTTCAAAATTTTTAGAAGCTAATGGTATTCTCCATCGAATCACCTGCTCTCACACTCATGAGCAGAATGGCCGTGCCGAACGAAAACATCGGCATATTGTCGAAACTGGTCTCACTATGCTCTACAATGCAATGGTCCCTCTCACCTATTGGGTTGATGTTTTTACCTCTGCCATTTTTTTGATTAACAGGATGCCTACGGATTCCATGTCCCCTTGGGAACAACTGTTTCATACAAAGCCTGACTACAACCTACTCAAAGTTTATGGGTGTTTATGTTACCCCCTCATGAGGCCTTACAATGCAAATAAACTGCAACCACGCTCCATCCCCTGTGTCTTTATTGGATACAGTCCGCGTCATCGTGGCTACCAATGCCTTCACATCCCAAGTGGTCGTGTCTATATATCAAGGAATGTACTATTTAACGAAGCTATTTTTCCGTTCCAGCAGTAGGTTCCCACAACGATCCTATCCCATGGTACAGTTCCATCCACAGTGAGCTCCTTTATACCACGGGTTAGTCACCCTCCGCATTGTGTCACTGCTGGGCCTTTAGGGACTCCCCGATCAACTACTCTATTGCCCACTCATGCCATCTCTTCATCTGCCGCACCACCTCAGCCCAGCATCTCCTTTGATTCTCGCTTGCAGCCCCCATCACCAACAGCACCTGCTACAATGGCTCCCCACCGAGATCAAAACCAAGAATCCATGGGAATCAATTCCTCTTCCATGCCTGCAGCTCTGCCTAGTGATAATGCTATTGTGTCCTCCTCACCTCCTACCTCAACTAGAAAAAGTTTGCGTATGCGGAAACCAACACAGTACACCGATTACGTGACCTACTCGGTCACTCGTCATCCACTTCCTGATTCTCCAGCATCCCAACTAGAACCGAGTTGTTTCACTGAGGCTAACAAATCCGTTGCCTGGCGTGCAGCCATGATGACTGAGTTTAATGCCCTCCTACAAAATGGGACGTGGTCTCTTGTGCCTTTACCATCAAATAAAAATTAAAGACCATTATTCCCACTTGATAATCCGTATGTCTTCTTCGTTGTCAGATAACTCATCATTATCGTCACCATCGTCCTCTGCCACTGCAACATCAACAGATCTCGACTAAGATGAAGAAATCTGGTTTTGCACGATTCTCCCTCCTCCTGAGAAAGAAAAGTAGGAAGAAGAAGCAACGAAACTCCTACCCTAAAGTAATATGATGGTGAATGTATTTACTTCGTGTTGCTTACTCTCTTTTTTCCTCATCTATTTTCCTGCTCTGAATTGGGTCTGCCTGTTCTTACTTGTTTGTATTTCAAAAATCAGACTCTCTCCTCTCTTTCACAATTGCTTCTAACTTTTCGGGTGTTTCTGAAAATCCTATAGATATTTTAAAGGAGATTCAACAATTGAGCTTGGAAGCTTATAAAATCACAAAAGATTTCCATCCACCCAAGCATATCGCAAAGATTGATACACTGGATATTGACATTGCCTAATATATCTTGAAAAGATTTTCATCCACCCAAGATTGATACAGTGGATATTGATACTGCTGAATATATCTTGTAAATCTATAAGTTACCTATTATCTCTTTATGAGATCTGTACGTTACCCATAATCACTCCATGAGATAAGGAGATGAGATTCTTGTATCAAATTCTATAAATTCAATACAAAGACAGAGACAAGACACACAATTGAATACTGAAAATATTTTTCAACTATTGTTTTGTTTTAGAGGCTGAACAGTTTAAAGAAAATGGTTGAAACCGTAAAATCTGAAGTAATCAATGAGAGCAATGTCAGAAATTGAGCAGACCAAAACAAGTTTTGAAGGAAATTCCACCCCGATGACATTGTCAGTGCTTTTGAAGGAAATTCCTGGGCTGAGCATTACGGCAAACAGTTTCTATGCATGATCGATCTCTGGGTTAAACATTGTGGGATCAGTTACACTGAGAGTTTTTCGTTAGACAAGTGAAAAGTCAAAGACTCAAAGGGAATGGACTTAGGGTAAAAATATCTTTTTACTTAATTTATCGGTCTAAATAACATTTGAGTGTCTTTAGGGGGTGTTAGTGATATTATGATAAAAAAAAAGTGAATGCATGATATTAAACTATACTATAAAAGATGGGTTTAAAATTTTCCCAAAAAAATTATATCCACCAACGTTTGTTAGGTGTTGAAATGCTAGTTTGACCAATACATTCCTTAGTTTAGAACACGGTTTTCACTAGTTAATATTCATGGAGGACCTTGCGAAGGATTTTAATAAATAAAGTGGCTCATGATCCATAAGCAACTGACATCAAAAGAAAGTCCAAGAACCTCTATCTATTATGCGTACCCAATAATTGGAAGTATCAAATTACCCAACGTAAGATGCGTGAATTGACCTTTTGTAGTATACGTGTTCATTGCTTAGAAAAAAGAATTGGTCCAACCAGCCATTGTTTCAAGTTCAAACACAAAAGTTTGTGCACGGGTGGTGCACAAGGCAATTTCAATTTGCAAGCAAACCTAATTTTCTAAATACATGAAATAGAACAAAAAGAAATTTATCTGAATAACTATTCGCCCAAAGAAATAGAAACAAGCATTCAACTTCCAAGCAAATATTTTTAGATTTGAGAACCTTGCTATTTAACGTTGACAAAAGGGTCGGATAAATAATTTAATTTATTAATTCAAATTTTAGATTTTTGGTAAGTATCAGTTAGGACAGTTTTTATTCACAATTTATTTAGTAAGTTTTTTTTCTCGACAATCTGAAATATTTTCTATATAATTAATCAGGTGAGCCTAAATTTTGTGGACATGTTAATCCAAAAATCTCTAGCTAGCAAGTCAATGTTTGACTAAATTGAATTTGTTTTTTTTTTTCCCTAATGAAAGGACTAAACACAATGTGTCAAGGGAAAAATAAAACTTAAATTTTTTTTTTTATGTATAGTCCTTTTATCTGAACCGGCTTATGTATGAAAAAAGATCCTCTCATGTCGTCCAATCCTTCCAACCTGTCGGGTGAACTTCAGCTACTGGATCATGGCTGGAGTCTCTACAACGACAGGAGATGATCCAAATTTCTCATGTATTATGTTGTGGTAAGTTATAAAAATTTATAATTCACCAAATATGGTTGGTATAGCTACATTCTTATGTGGAATATAAATACATAGAGGGACAGAAGGGGTTTTTTGGTACTATCGAAAAGCCGTCCTCTTAATAAAGATTAAATATTAATTTTTTTTTGGTAAAATTAAATATTAATTTTTAATAACATATTCCCATCCATGGGACCAACAACTATTCTGTTCCCGTCCTTGTAAATTTCTAATAAAGAATAAATATTAATCTTTTAATAACATATTCCTGTCCGTGGATCTAACTTGATTTTGTTCTGTATATAGACCATTAATTCCTACTAATTTGATTACAATTGAAGATATATGATATTTAATTAATGTTTTTGGAATGCCATTAAAAGCTAAAACCAAAGTTAGTTGTGGTAGCCAAACACGTTTTCTGAAGGTCAAGGTTCTAATCATGGAATACTATTTGGACTTTTATGTTGTGGTAATAGAGAATGCATTCTTAATATAGAATGAAAATGGGTTAAAATGCAAGATATTTCTATTCTAAGCTCTGAATGCAAAATAGGTTGAATAGCATGTTCTAGAATAGTCTCTGTTAGAGAACGTATTTCATGATCCAAGAATCAAAATATATATCAAATACTATTTTTGTCATCTCAGAATATGTTCTTGACCTAGAATGCATTTCAAGAATGCATACAAAATTCAATTTTAGGATGTGTTTGGTATATATTCTTGAAATGTATTCTCAGAATAAAGAATGCATTTCTAATATAGAATGAGAATGTGATAAAAAAAAAATGAGGTGTTTCCATTTTGGGTACAGATAGTAAAACGAACTATATATAGTTTTCCATAATAGGCATCATTTCTCTGAAGCATTCCATGAATCAAGAATGAGAATACATATTAAACATTGTTTTTCTCAATTCAGACTATGTTATCTGACATAGAATACATATCAAACGTAGCCTTAGAATTCCCTTTTATATGAGATTGAGAACTTTTGACTCATTTTATCATTTTTTTTATTTGGGAGAAGTAATCAAATAGATAACATAGGAGACTTAGGAGGGGTTAAGATGTTGTTGGAGGATTGTAGGCCCCACTAGGTATCTATATTCTTCATCTGTCCAAATACAATAATCGTTGCCACATCATTATTATTATTATTTTTTTTTATGAAAATTCATTTGTTAATGAGATAGAAAAGTACATGATATGTTGATAAATAGTAAAGTAGCAAAAAAAAAAAAAAAAAAAAAGCCTTAATGGTATTTGGTATTCAGTACAATACTGAAGGCAAAAAATAGTGATACTAATACCATACAGTACTAGTTGCAGTTCTAATTTTCCATACCATTATTATATCATACTAGTTTGGACAGTTTTTATTAGGTACCAAATATGGTTTTTATTCATATGATAATACAATTTCATACAAAATTTGGTGTATAACAGAGAAAAATCAGTATAAATCTATACCGATATATATTCAATACAGTTTCGATACTTAGTATGTATCGACCAATTCAATCTATAATATGACACCATCCTCTCTTGATTTCAAATATGTTTTTCCATACTGTTACCATATTGAGTCTAATTCGATACGACTTTGGTTTCGATTTATAATATCGGTGACCAATTGACACCCTTAGTAAATGGTAAAACTCTGGGATAAGTAAAACTCTGGGATAGGTAAGTCAGGTATAGAATGATGGGAAATGGATGACTTTCCTCTTTTGAATTTTTAATGTTTAAAAAATTATAACCAAAGGCCAAACAAATCCAAATCTGTGCCCCCAATGACAATATCTTATAAAGAAGTTTAAGTATTATTTATTTATTAATTGACAGTAAGCCGCCGGTATTTAATTAATAAAATAATAATAAAGAAAGGATGAAAGAGGTGTCTCAGCAAAGCAAAGGTTTGTCAACGAGTCTAAAAGTTGGGAAAAAAGCTGAAGACGGCAATCAAACCAAGCTGACTTGGTCTGCATGCACCAACCCAAATAATTGAACCATCATCTAACCCGAACTACCTATGCTATTCATGGTTCAATGGATCGGAAATCAGTCCATTCGAATCGGAATTGGTCGAGACCAATCTAGATTTCACATTAATTGGATTACACTTGAAATTGGTAGAGGTCATCAGGTTAATTCGATCCGTTTCTAGAACCATGATGTCTAATATGCATAAAAACTATCCACCAATAGATTTTTGACACGTGACCAATGATATGTCACAAATCGAGCCAAGGGCATTGTCCCTAGAGAGAGGAATTTGGGTTTTCCTCTAATCCCTAGCCTATGATAGGCACACGTACCAAAAGTACAATTGATCACCTTACTATAGTTGTTTAGAATTCTAACTTTAGCATTGGAGAACGCTACATTCCGACCACGTGTTAGCACTCAGCATAGGACATCCCTGAAGACTAGTCATTTCAAACAGTAAATATTATTCAAGTTACTATAGCCCCTCAGACCTTGGTCAGATCCTCTCTCTTGCTCAGTATAAGGTTTCAGCGGCAACACTACCCTAAATTTCTCAGAGTTTTTTCAAATTAACTAAAGAAGCGAACCAAAACCGATAGACCTGACCAGGATAACCATTCGTGGCGGTTCCGGTCTGGTTTAGAAAAACCAAGACTCATCGTAGCATGACCACAAGTTAATTGACTCTGGTCATAAATAAACAAGATGCCCACGTTTCCCTTGCATTCTTATTCAAGAAAACTAATTCAAAGACCAAACATTTCCATCATCATCTCTTGCATTTTCTCTCTTAGAATGCATCCATGTCTTCCGGCAGCAGCAGCAGCAGCGACACCAGTGGCAATTTTGGGTACAACACCAGCGGAAATTGGGTCGGCGTGGTTCTCACACTGATAATCTCTATAGTTATTGCAGTCACATTAGTTCTCATACTCTACATCAGTGCATGGTGTCTTCTTAAACGCAGCACTGCAAGGCGCCGTTCTCGGATCAATCAGCTAATCAGCGAGGCCACAATCATGAGAACACACGGACATGAACCAGCCATGGCCGGCGGTGTGGATCCATGTGTGATTGCTTCCTTGCCAGTTTTCACCTACAAAGAGTTAAAGCAACAGGATGAGAAGAATGTCTCAAGAGAATGTGCAGTTTGCTTAGGTCTATTTCAGGATGAAGAGATGATTTGGCTTCTACCAAATTGTAAGCATTTCTTTCATTCAGATTGTATCAATAGATGGTTGATATCAAATACAACTTGTCCGATTTGCCGGTGTACCGTCGAATCTCGAGTTCCGCCGGAGCTTCATGAGATGGGTTCTGAGATACTACCCTCTTTGGATCCTCCAGTATTATCAGATTCAGAAAATGTATAGGTAATTGGGTTGCTTACTGTGATTTGATTAATGGGATAGAACTCATTTTCAGCAATATGGAGTACTTGAAGAACATCAAGAATTCAAGATATGTATGCATAGGATTTTGGGTTCAAAATTCAATTCTTTGCTATACTTTCTCCCCCATTTTCTTCCTTTCCCCAATTATTTTTCTTATAATACAAATCATATGTTCTTTAGGGATGTAAATCATTAATGGCAAGGTCTTGACCGACGGAAAGAATCTGGGGGGCGAGATTTGTTCATTTTAGGGGCACGGCCTCTGGTTTCTATGGCTGTAGGAAACACGCTGCCTGATAGGAAATTTTATTTTATTATTATTATTATTATTTTTTTAAATCTGAGAGTTATGACTTATGATTAGTTACGACGTATTAGACATTGATATTCAGCTTTGATGGCTGATTGATTTGGATTCAAATCGTTTTCTCTCCGAGATTCAGGAGGAGGTGCGGCGACCTCATTGGATGGTTGCCACGTGGAGGTCGGATGAATCCGACCCCTCTGTTCGAGTCGACAAGCCGAGCCGATAATAGAGTGTTGGTTCGAACAGAGGAATCGGATTCATCCGACCTCTACGTAACGACCATCCAGTGGGGTTGCCGTCCCTCCTCCCGAATCTCAGGGAGGAGACGATGTGGATCCGATTGATTTGCCTTTGGCTTCCTTGATCGGGCTGAGTCAATGATCTAGATTCTAGATGAACCGTCTAGTTCAACCAATTTTAATTTACGAACAATTGGTCGTAAAACAAGAGTGTTCTGAAACAATTATGGATCGAGTGTTCTACAAAAGGGATTCAGATTGGGGCAAATCAAATCATAATTGGCCGTGCCTGATTTCGATTCCGATTCCATGTGATTCGGATCAGTTCTGTATCTTTTTTTTATTTGCTAATTATTTTGGTTTTATGGCTGATTTAGGCCATTCTTCCTGGTTCAAATCGGAATCTACATTGATTGATTCAAATGCGATGTCTTGAACCCGGATTTGACCAAGTTTCCCAAAATGCTTTAATTTATACGGATCCTTTCAATCAGGTATTCTATTATTCTATTATTGAAGCAACTGGAATTATTCAAAACACAAGATCAGGATAAACTCCATTATAACTAATGGCTACATAGTTAAGGAATGCAAGGCAAGGTTTAAGAACAAGGATTTGGGCACGGATTGACTCCCCTAGACGAATTTGATCCAATATATATATATATATATATATATATATATAGGAATCGACTTACATACACGCGTAAGAAAAAATCGTTCTTACCTTGCCGATACAAGGTGCTATACCAGATCAACCCTGATCTATCTCAATCCAAATTGACTGATCCGGGCGAGCTCATCCCGGTCTTGATGTGAAAATTTTATCTTCATTAAAGCCTTTATGTCGATTTTTTTTTTTTTTGAGAAAAATGTTAATTGCAAAAACCTAACATTTGTTCAATATATAGCTAACCATAGCTAAGGGAAATACAAAAATTAAGGGTGCAATCGGGCCGAGGTTGGACTGAGATATCTCAGCCTAGGACTACTAGCTCTGTTGGGTTAAGGCCAGCCTATCCCAGACCAAACCTGAAACCCAAAGCCGGAGGGACCTGGCGGGCCCTATTTTCCCAGATGGGCTTTGAGTGGGCTTGGGTTCGGCGAGCCAAAACTTGTATTTCCCTAATATCAACTATACTATTATTTTGTTGTTATTTTCATATATGAAAGAACCATCACTAATTATCTCAAAAGTTTAAATTATAGCTAGTAACATCTGATTCCAGCCACTTGCCCTATGCAACTTTATTTATTAGTTGTGAGAGTGGCCTTCCTGTCACAATCCATCAAGATTCAATTCCATGTCACATTAATTCTTAAAAAAATAAAAATAGAAACTTTAATCACAAGTTTGTCTCCAAGAGCCATAGGCTTCACAAATGGTAATGGATTCCCTTATTTCTATAGTTCAATAAGTTTTTATTAAAGGAAAGTCAATTGGGGAGACAATATTATGATCTATCATGACATTATGAGAGGTTCAGAATAGAATAAATCCCCTCCCATTGCAGTCTTGAAGGATGATCTATTTAAATCCTATGATTCCTTAAGCGGGGAGTTCTTGGTTGAAGTTATGATGAGGATGGGGTTCCCACTTGCTTTATTGGTTGGGTTATGTTTTCTATTCTTATTAATGGAAGTCTAGTTGGATATTAAGAAGATGCAAACCTCTTAAAGTTTTGTACATATTGTTTGCTAATGATCTGATTGTTTTTACAAGGGCTGAATGATCTGATTGTCTTTACAAGGGTTGAATGTGGAGCCATTTCAACTATCCTTAGGGTGCTTGATAATTTTCTGTCTATCAGGACTGAAGATTAATAAGCACAAGTCTTCAATTATCTTTAGAGGTATTTCATAGGTTCAAAGAAGGGAGATAGATTCTTGACTTGTCCAACTTCACTCAAGCGAAGCTGCCTATTATTTTTTGGGGGTCCCCTTATAAGATATTTTTATGGGTTAAATTAATTATAAGGTTAGTTGGTTTAGTGGGAGTCTGGTTACAGGTAGATCGATTTAAGTATGATTAGAGATGGACCAACCTGGTCCACTGTGGGACTGGTCCAGGGTTGGGGGTGGTATTATAAATACCAATGGTTAGGGTCCCCACATCCAAGGTGTTATTTTCTTTTCCTGTTCCCATACGCAGAGAGAAAGTCAAAGGATTCTGACAGGCTGTGGAAGACTCTGATCCAAGTGTTACAAGCATTCTAAGAGAAAGAAATGGTCAAAAAATAATCTACAGCAAGAGGTACCTATCTTATCATCTCTTTTCAATACCCATTCTATTCTAGTAATCTGTGTGGTGTGATCGTAGGGTTCATAAAAATTTCATGCAAAAAATCCAAAGGAGATCTAAAAAATCGTACAGTGGTATCAGAGCCTCCCACACAAACTTAGGATTGATGGGAAAGCATTGTAAAGATTGTATGTTTGAATGGATTGAAAAATGGAGAGATTTTTCTCTCAAAATTTTCAAAATTCTCTACGAACCTGTCTAGGGTTTGGACCCTTCAAAAATTTTTCAGACTGTTAAAAAGTAAAATAAATCTTATAGGATTGTAGGTCTCGGAAAGACGAAGCCGGCAACATAAGATGGGTCGCTGGAAGTGGCCGGACGGGCCCTCACACGCAGCCTAAAAAAGGGCGTGAGATCCACGCCCCGACGACAATTTAAAAAAAAAAAAAAAGAGGAAGAAGGGCTGATGTCACCGAGTCAACCCGGAACTAAGATCTGGGCCGATCTAAAACTGAGCCCTGATCCAAGACCTGGCCCAAACTGAGCCCGGCCCAAAACTAACCCAAGCACAGAATAGGGGCACCAATGCAGGTCAGCAAGTGTGACCCATCTACACAGTCAGTAGACCCATTAGCCCAGTGAAACGATTCGGTTGCCTAGCCCGGAGCTTGACCGATAACCCGACCCATCAACCAGGTTGCTTGACCCGAAAACTCGATATTTTGACCCGGGATCTGGGTGGTTGGCCCAACGGTTCAGTGGTTGAACTGTAGGGCCAGACCACGATTCGGTTTAAGACCAGTCTGTTTGGTTCGGTCTGGACCAAAGCATTTAAAAAAAAAATAAAAAGGAAAAGGATTTAAATAGTGGCTTCGGTCCATCCATAATCGAACCCGACTAGACCAAACCGAGCCAGAATGAACCGCTCCGAACCGGTTCAGGTTATATAAAAGGTAAGTTGACTCTGATCGACGATTGTGGGCGCTAGGAGCGTCAGATTTTGAAATGGTTTTTTGTGCTGTGTTGGTATTTTCATGCTCTATAGTTTGGTACATAGTTTGACACAGTTTGATGATTTTGAAAATTTATTTTTGACTAAAAGATATCCCAAAGTAGTCTGATTTGTAGTTTTCTGTTTGTTTGTCAGTTATTTTTGTACCAGATGCATGTAGAAGGTTATGTGTGCATGAGATTTTATTTGTTGACCCACATGGTGCTGCAAAGTAGGGTTTGGAGATATCATTGTGAAATTAAGTAGAACCCACCAAAGTGGTACATCTAGTTTCATCATGATGTCTTCAAATTCAAAGCTCATGTATTTGTAAATGCTTTTGTAAAGACGATGTATACCCAAATGTGGTATTGCCAAGTTTTGTTCAAATTAAAGTTTGTGGGTGTCATGTGAAGATTGAATGAAACCCACCAAAGTGGTAAACTCAGTTCCAACATGGTGGTCCTCAAACCCCAAATTTATGTATTTACATATACAATAAAATATTTTTAATACAATATTCTCCATGGTGTGAAAAGCAGTTGAGAAAGACAGTATTAATCCAAATGTGACATTGTCAAAATTAAAGGTATGTTCATGCACATTAGTTGAAAATGTTTTGATTTTAGGGGGTCTCATTAACCCAAAGGTGATGAGATTTTCGAGAGTCATTATTCTTTTGCAGTCACTGCACAGAAACTGAGAAGACCACTGCATGTTTATCCCAAAGGAGAATGTGTAGTTGGTTAACTCTTGAAAAAAAATAATATTTATTTGCATGAATAGTTGATATTGTTAGTGCAAGTAAATGATGTATATATCAAATTTTTATTGGTTGATATGTATTTGAACTCATGCATTGATGTTTTCATTTAAGTATGGCTGTCCCAAAGAGGGTTTTGATTTATATTTCTTTTTATTTTAGACAAAATAGAAATAAATATAATTGCATGTGTTTGTATGAGTTTTGCATGATTTTTTTTATTACTTGATATTTTTGCTTGAACTCATATGGTGATGATGGTTTGTATCTCCCAAGATATCCATCTCTGTGACTATGTCAGGTGGTTTGGTAGTTACTATTCCTTCCCTGTCTAGGATGAGTTTTAAAATGTGGTATGAACAGCTAGAAGCGAGTCTAGGTTTAATTGACTTAGATATGGTGCTTAAAGAAGATAAAGATGCCGCCATCACTGGTACTAGTACCCTAGAAGAGAAGGAGGAAATGACAAAATAGATGATAGCAAATAAAAAATCTATGCTGCTCATGAGACAAGCCATTCCTGAAACGATGCGTGATGGTGTTCAAGCCAAGGAGACTGCCAAGGAATATTTAAAAGAGATCAAAGGGAAGTTTGGGCTTTCTGACAGAGGACAGAGAAGCACCTTGATGAACAAGCTTACTAATACAAAGTTTGACAGTAATGAAAGTGCCAGAGATCATTTCATGGAGCTTGCTGCTACTGCTGAGAAGATTAAAGGCATGAGAATTAACGTTGATGATGAGTTCGTGATCCATTGTTTATCCTCACTACCTGAAGAGTATTATTAGATACAAGTGGCGTATTATACTCAAGAAGAAGAATATGATATGAACAAATTAATCTCTATTGGCACTAAAGAAGAAATGAGATTAAAGAAAATATTTGAAAGTATCAATGTCACTAGTCATCACTTCAGAGAAGATAAGGGTAAATGAAATGTTGGGGTAGGACCTTATAGAAAAGATGGATACCCCTTTAAGAAAGGAAAATCTTATAATAGGGATATGAGTGATGTTGAATGTTCTGATGCCATAAGAAGAGGCACATGAAGAGAGAGTGTAAGGCAAGAGAAACTTAGTTGGAGAAGAAGAAGAAGAAGGAAACTGAGACACCAGAGAAAGAAGATGCCAAATGATGATGCCGTTTAATATAGTTGAAGCTATAGGTCTAGTTAGTTTTCTTTATTATTACCAGTTGTCTTTAGATTATTTTTGGATATTTTGTTTATTGACTTACAGTTCAGTCATTTATTTTGAAAGATTTTATTTGATATGTTTTGATAGAACTAAATTTCATATTAAATTTAAATGAAGGTATTTTATTGGTTTATATATCCTCTTGAAATTTGTAATATTTGTGGGAGTTTTTAGATTCTCTTAGTTAGTGAGAGTGTTTAGATCTGATAGTTGATGGTTTCTCAGTGATTGTTAATGTTACCTATGGTTTAATGGGCAAGATTATTGGTGAGCATTCATTTCATTGTTGGTATGTGTGAGGTCAAAGATGGAAATCTTTAGAAGTCGCCACCTAGATTTAGGTTTAGGACCTTAGAAATGTGAAATCTCACCCCAAGGTAAGACTTCGATTGACTCATGACCCTTAGATTGGAATTCTGGTCCATCAGAGATTGGGTAAGCGTCAGGTTACGGTTATGGGAAGGGGTTAGGCACCCAAACCGCCGATCGAAATCGGTCTCCTCTACCTTTCCTATGCTAGACTCTATTTGTTAAACCAAATCAAACCAAGTGGTTTGATATCATTGAACCAAATCTGTATCCATTAGATTGCCTACGTATTACGAAATTATCCGAAAATCAGATTCACCATCGTAGTTCAAGTGTGATTAAAGTTTATGGATGTGATTTATGCTTGTGCATGATTAAGTTCTTTATTCAAGTTGAAGTTTATGCTTGAAAGGTTGAGAAATCCTATGGATTAGGATCTGGATAGTCCAAGTGGACTGATAGATAGTCCTAGTGGATCTAAGAATAACCCTATTTGGGTTGAAATGTGGATAATCTTATCTGGGTTGAAATGTGGATAACCCTATGTGGATTAAAATATGGATAAATATCCTAGTGGATCTATGAATAGTTCAAGTGGACTAAGATGTGGATCTAAATTTGGGTTTCTCCCAAATAGCCTACGTATCCTAGGATTTGCCCTAGGAATCAGAATCTGCGTAGTTCGAAATGAATAACCCTATTTGGGTCAAAATGTGGATAAGTATCCTAGTGGATCTATGGATAGTCCGAGTGGACGAAGGTGTGGATAACCCCTTTTGGGTTAGAATATGGATAGATATCCTAGTGGATCTATGGATAGTCTGAGTGGACTAAGGTGTGAATAAATATATCCTAGTGGATCTATGGATAGTACGAGTGGACTAAATTGTGGATAACCCTATTTGGGTTAAAATATGGGGGCTATCCTAATGGATCTATGGATAGTCCGAGTGGACTAAATTGTGGATCCGAATTTGGGTTTCTCCCAAATGGCCTACGTATCCTAGGGTTTGACCTAGGAATCAGAATCCGCGTAATTCGAGAATAACCTGTTCTAGGTTATAAAGTGAGAACCTGTTCTAGGTTTGGGATTGAGAACCTGTTCTAGGTTCGGGATTGAGAACCTATTCTAGGCTTGGGATTGAGAACCTATTATAGGCTTGGGATTGAAAACCTATTCTAGGTTTAGGGTTTATAACCTATTCTAGGTTTAGGGTTTGCCGAGGGACAAAATCGTCCTAAATCACTCTTTTCATCCTGAATTCTAATTTTGAAAAGTTTGGCAAGGCATTCTCTTTTTTTATTAAGATTTTTATCATTCTCATTATGCCCTTCCCAAGAATGTGAATGCCTAAATGCACGTCCCCACACCTAGATTGTCTTCTAGAAGTGTGCATATATGGCAGTTCGACTAGGGTGTTGCATAAAATAAGTTATTGCCCAAAAAAAGAATATTCTATCTAAATATGACACTTAAAATATTTATGGCGAGAAATTCACATACAGTAAGATTGTTTAAAAAATCTTTCAAATATGGCATGTATTGCAAATAAGGCAAGAGCCTATATGGCAAGACCCTATATGTATTGCCTTATTTGCAATACATCCTTATCAGATTAACATCAATGGCTCAAATCATATGAGCATTTCATGGCATCATAAAATAATCATCCAAAAACTCAATTTCATGGGAGCGAAGATTAGGTGATAAATTTACAGATCAAGGGGATTGCAATGGATATGGAGTAACAAGTTGGGATAACGGCTGCAGGTGATAGGATGTTACAGTGGTACACCGAATCAGGTAAGTGAATAGTGGCATTGATAATAAAAAGAATGAAAGAGGAGAGGGTTTACCTGGTTTGCAGATCCCTGAACCTTATGCTCTTCATCTTCTCCTCTCTTCGACTTTCCTTAGCTTTCGGATTTCTAAAACCGAGCCTCCCAAAAGCCCTCTTATCTCTCTCTTTTCCCTTTCTTTTCTCCAAAACTGAGCCCCCTAAGAAAGCCCTACTAATTCTCCTTTTTCTTTCCCTCTTTTCTCTCTCTTCTCCCTTTCTTTTCTCCCAAAATGGAGCCCCTTAGAAAAGCTCACGTTTCATCATTTTTCTTTCCCTCTTTTCTCTCTCTTCTCCCTTTCTTTTCTCTCAAAATCGAGCCCAAAAGAAAATCTCTAATTCACGTTTTTTTCTCTCTTTTCTCTCTCTTCTTCCCTTTCTTTTCTCTCAAAATCGAGTCGAAAAGACAATCTCTAATTCATGTTTTTTCCCCCTCTTTTCTCTCTCTTCTTCCCTTTCTTTTCTCTCAAAATCGAGCCCAAAAGAAAATCCTCCCTCTCACGTCTCTTCCTTTTCTTTTATTCTCTTTTGGAAATCCAAAAAATCTTTTTTTGATTATCTCAATCTCCCTCTCTCTTTTCACGTCTCCCTCTCCCCTCTTTTTTTTTCTTTTTTTTTCTCCAAAAATTCTTTTAGATTATCTCAATCTCCCTCTCTCTTTCACGTCTCCTCTCTCCCCTCTTTTTTCCTTTTTTTTTCTCTAAAAAAATCTTTTGGATTATCTCAATCTTCCTCTCTTTCACGTCTTTCTCCCCTTCTCTTTCTTTCCTTTTTTTTCTCAAAATCTTTTAGATTTTATCAAAGATTTTATCATTTATATATAATAATATATTATATACATATATACACATATATTTAATAACATACATATATATATATATATATATAATATACAATATATATAATATATATAGATACTAAGCACATAGATGAACTGATTCAAAAATGGGTTGAGACTGGGTTGGACCAGAACTAGCTTGAATTGAGTTGACTGGATTGATTAGAATTAATTGAATTTTCTCACTCTATTATTTCATGGGCCATTTCCGCTGTCATCCCGCATGGAATTTTTTGATAGTCTTTATTCTAAATTTTCTACGTTCACTTTGTAGAACATTTAAAATGAGGAATATTGGAGCTTGAATCAACTCATTTGGAAATAAAATGGTTGACTTATGAATTTTTGAAGTTTAAGTGGACCAATTATCGACAATTTAGCTGACCATTCTGCATGAGATCCTTCGGAGGCTTCTACCGGAAATATTTTACGTCCACTTTGTAGAGCACTAAAAATGGAACATAATGAGACTGAAATCACCTGATTTAGATATGGGATGATCAAAAATATGAATTTTTGAAGATTAATTGACCATTTTCATATGTAATTTTGCATGGGACCCTCTGGAGACTTCTACCTGAGATTTTTTTTAGTCCACTTTGTAGGACATCACAAATGAAGAACAATGGCCTTGGAATCGTCTGAATCCGATGTAGAACGGAAAAGATATGAAGCTTTGAAGTTCTAACGATAACTTTGCATGCAAGCTTGCATGGGACCCACTGGTGATTTCTACCTGAGATTTTTTACGTCCACTTTGTAGAACATCATGAATGAAGAATAATGGTCTTGGAATCATCTGAATCCGATGTCGGATGATCAAGATATGATGATTTGAAATTCAAACAATCCGACTTAGGATAATTTGCATGAAGGCCCCTGGGATTATTATTATTTATAATAATTTCAGAAACCTCCCTTATATGTATCTTCCGACTAAAATGATCATATCTTCTTCATTTGATATCAGAATTGAGCAATTCTGGTCTCATTTCGAAGATAACTCTATGACCTATGCATCCATGCAGATAATAGCTCATGACTCTGCTGTGGGGATTAGTGGATAATCATAAATCTTTGGGTTAAAGGTTGGAAACCTATCATATTGGTTCACTTATGCCGAGGGTGGCAAAAATGGGGTGCTTACAGATGCCCCTCTTTAGCCGAGATTGTTACCAATTGAAAGCTGAAGATAAAAGAACCACATTTTTGGGATATGAGTGAGATTGTTTATTGGACTACAGTTAGGGTAATTTGTCCTAAACTGCCTACGTATTCTAAGGGTGTCCTAGAAATCAAGCCCAGAACGTAGTTCGACTGGCAAGAAGGTTTGCTCTCCTTGGAAGAATGGTGACTGCTCTTCTTGTATGAAGTTAGGCTGTGAATACAATGCTCATTTGTAGGCTGGGAACCTCTTCTTGCCGAGGTAGAACTCATAATGCAAGGTACGTGTGGGCTTGAACCCGGCTTGATCCATTTGTAGGCTGATAAACCTCTTCTTGTATGAAGCTAGGTTGTGAATACAAGGCTCATTTGTAGGCTGAGAACCTCTTCTTGCTGAGATGGAACTCAATGCAAGGTATGTGCGGGCTTGGACCCGGCTTGATCCATTTGTAGGCTGATAAACCTCTTCTTGTATGGAGCTAGGCTGTGAATACAAGGCTCATTTGTAGGCTGGGAACCTCTTCTTGCTGAAGTGGAACTCAATGCAAGGTATGTGCGGGATTGGACCCGGCTTGATCCATTTGTAGGCAGATAAACCTCTTCTTGTACGAAGCTAGGCTGTGAGTACAAGGCTCATTTGTAGGCTGGGAACCCCTTCTTGCTGAGGTGGAACTCATGATGCAAGGTATGTGCGGGCTTGGACCCGGCTTGATCCATTCGTAGGCTGATAAACCTCTTCTTGTATGGAGCTAGGCTGTGAATACAAGGCTGATTGGTAGGCTTGGAACCTCTTCTTGTATGAAGCTAGGCTGTGAATACAAGGTTCATTTGTATGAGCTTGGGCTCGGCATTGATTTGTTTGGATGGAGGACTTGTTGTCTTTTCTTTGATTGAACTGAGGCTCTTTTGATTGAGATTTTGAGATTGATTTTCTGAATAAGCTAGAGCTCTGCATTTGATTCACTTATTGGCTGAGATTGACTTGATCTTTGAATGAGCTAGGGCTCTATATTCACTTATAGGTTGAGATTGACTTGATCTTTGAATGAGCTAGGGCTCTACATTTGATTCACTAATAGGCTGAGATTGATTTGATCTTTGGATGAGCTAGGGCTCTGCATTTGATTCCCTAATAATCTGAGATTGATTTGATCTTTGGATGAGCTAGGGCTCTACATTTGATTCACTAATAATCTGAGATTGATTTGATCTTTGGATGAGCTAGGGCTCAGCATTTGATTCCCTTGTGGGATGAGATTGACTTGATCTTTGAATGAGCTAGGGCTCTACATTTGATTATGAGCAAGAACTCAGAATGTCACTTATAGGGTGATACTGAATGACTCATCTTTGAAGTTCCTACCAGCTTTGGACCTTCGGGATTGAAAATTGGAATATCCTTCTTGGAAGCTCTATGGCTATGAACCTTCGGGAATGGAAACTTGAATATCCTCTTAAGTAGCTTTGTTGCTATGAACCTTTAGGATGCTCGAAAGTGACCCACAGATGAAATCTTTGTTGACTTTGAACCTTTAGGGTTGAAATCTGACCCATCTTGGAAGTCTCTTGGCTTTGAACTTATAGAGTGCTGGACATATTTGAAATGATGGTGAATTCCTTGGCAGTTTTCCAAGGTTTTTTTTTTGCTCCTGCTTTATTGGTGAAGGCACAAAACATGACATCAATGGAAATGGTGTCATGGACTTCGCTGGCATGATACCTAGATTTGAAATTTATCATTTATGACCTGGTACTGAAAGTTTGACTCAATTTCAGCACGATATTGATGTCTTGATTGCTCCCTTGGAAGGGTTCCATGTAATTTGAAAGTGATGATTTTCTTCAGCCAACATTAGTGTTGTTGGATTTTGGATTGAAAGAAACTCTAGTGAAGATTTTGGACAAGAATGAGGGGATCTTGACAGTCTTTAACCAAAGTGACTTTATTGATTGACCATGGTGTTAAACTGTCAAGGGACATCTGGTCAACTAAGTTCTTTGATTGTGCACTATGGTAGACCAAATTGGTAGAATAGCCAAGCGACGATGAAATGTGACATGGGTTTGACCCTTGATCCAGGCTCATGAAAAGCTCAGGGCTTTGCAACATTGTTGTGCCAATTTTGAAAGATGAATGAACCATGGCCCCAAAGAAGGCACGAGGAGCAAAGGATTCGAAGTGTTCCTTCAGAGAATTTGGTGACCAAATCCTAATAGGTGAGCGACCACATTGGATTTCTTCATCAACATGATTGAGAGAACTGAGAAATTGATAAAAATCAACTTGGACGGACCTCCTTCTATGGACTAGAAAAGTCAGTGACTTCAGACTAGACAATGGATCCTAGATGTAATGCTCCTGATCAAGTTCAATTTCTCTACATAGGGTATATCTATGCCCCAGTGTCTGCATGTTGTGACAGACCGCTACTATAGAAGGAAATGGGAAATCTAACAGAGTTAGAACAAGGTTGAATCTGGATTGCATTTAGAATTTGACCATGCTTCTGAGGTCAAGGGAAGATTGACAGATTGATTGCATAAAATGATTTCTTAGATAAACCCTTGTTGAATCTTGAAAAATGAGGGAGCTGATGATTTGATGAATTTGGCTACATCCGTAACCAGGCCATGAGAATTTGCTCTCTCCCTAACAAGACCAAAGGATTTGAAGATAGAATTCTGTTGAAAGGCAATGCTATGGAGCCCAACAGATGATGGTTTGTTCAACTCCTCCGAGTATGATTCACAGGGGAGCAAGAGGGGTTCCTTTCCTTATGGAGGGTAGACTGGTATGACACTTGTCTACATGAACCACTGAATTTTTCTATGAAGGGCCAATGAGGGCAATGCTTTAGGGTTGCATCAGGTCGCGTATCACCACTGACGTATTATGGGTTGCCCATTGAAGTTTCTCGGGTTGCCTTTCCCTGCTGAGGTTTCTTTTCTTCCCTTTATTTTTTTTTTCATTTTCTTCTTTCTGCAAACCCCATCTTGGGTTGAATAAAGAGTCCTGATATGGTGAGGATATTACCAAAATTATGGTCCTATCCAATGGTCTGAAACCCTTAGGAGAAATCTGAATGGCATGACTTTCATGACAAATGGGTAGCCTTGTCCCACTGTTTAAGTTGACACTTACACATATTGATAGGCGGGCAGCTATTTGAATCATCACTAAAAGCGATCTTAGGGAAATGCAGTCCCACACCAAAATTAAAAATGGTGCCAAATTATGTTTTTCTTTCTTGGAGATATTCAGATGGAACACGTGTCCCAACAAGCTATATCGAGATTCCGAATCAGTCACGATCATATCTAGGCCTGAAACCTTTAGATTTGTTGAGAAGTATTGATGTTGAAGGTCCAAGAGGACTGATGTGAAACTGTCCACATGGGTCTACCATTGGGAGAGTGTTTGGTTGTTTATGTAGAATGGATTTATCTTACCGAGAAGATCCTATTTTATTGGCTTGAGAAATGAAGGGCTTATAGGAACCTTGGGAAGCCGTCGGATGTAATGAACGACAGATGAGAGTTTCAGCCAGATTCATGAATTTGTACATAAAATGACGACATGATCATGAGATACAATGCCATAAAAACTGATAATCAAAAGAAGGGCTCGTGATAGAGACTCTTTGGAAGGCCGTCAGATTGATGGACGGGAGAGAGAGTCTAATGCTGATGAGAAATCTTTCTCTGATGATGAAGAAGTGATGAGATCGTCTCCTGTAAAGGCGGGATGTAATTGGCCAAAATCAAAATTCCGGTCCAACATGTTGTAAATCTCGACGAATGATCGAACTTGCTATCAGGCTTTGATTGGAACTACCAATCATCTTGAAGTGCGAGGGACAATTGACTTACTGTCGAACTCCAATGCCATTCAATATCATACTATTTTTTTTTTTTTGGATGTGAAGGCCACATAATGCAGTGCTTCGCTTGATTGCAAAGTTGAATAATGACTTTCAATATTGGATTTGAATCTTCTTCTTCTAAACGTTTCCAATCAGATAGAACATCTTTGTCCCAGTCGGTACTCTGATCTTCTGTAAACTTTATGAGCATTTGTGACTGCTCATCTAGATCTGGTTTTATCTGAATGGTGAATCCGTATGCTATCCTTTGGAAGTTAGTCATCACCTTCTATCTGATGTGACTGTCTTTCCATTATTGATGTAGATAGAACAAAGGCTTGAATTTCTATTTTTTTTTGGGGTATTCCAATGACCTCATTCTTTGATTTTGAGATGGATCATTCATCATGTATCTCTTGCTTGCAGATGATGTACTTTGTAAGAACTTTGGTATTTCCATCTTTTTGGTGGCATTTCTATCCTCCACTCATTTGTACTGACTGACTGACCTACTGATATGATCTGTTACTTTTTAATGCTTTCCTTGGAATCTTTCACAGATAGAACAAATGGCAGCTTCTCCAATACATGTTTCTTGAGACTATTCGTGTCTCCCGATTGATCATTTAAAGCTTTCCCAGGCGGGTTGGACCTTTCTTTCTCAAGAGGTCGGGTGGCGTAGAAGTTCAGAAGACGACTCATCGTTTCAATCATCTTCAGAGTCAGAATTGACTGCGCACGTAGAATAGGAGGATGTATGAAACTAGGAGGAAATGTATGGAAGAGACAAAGCACAAAGTTTGAAATCCCAAGCGAGGTGGTTTTCTCTTACTTACAGGGCAAATTGGGCTGGACTTGTCAACAAGCATATCAATCTTGGACCCAGACATGGATGACCTATCAAATACCGATAATAGAAAGTTGAAACAACTAGTTCGTCCAAGCGGCTCCAGTTGGGCATAACGCCTTCGACGACCACCTTTAGTCGTTGCGGGAATAAGTCTTCCTTCAGATCTCTAATAGCAGGACTCATCATGCCCCTCTATCAATAGGTGCAAGATACCTACCTTTTCCATCTTTTTTTTTCCAGTTTGGGATCCATTCAAAACAGGACTATTGCTTTTTAAGCTCAAGGTTACTCTGGTTCATGCCCTAGTTTGGGGTTTGATGGATTCATCAATGGACCACTTCTAGTTGAGTTCAAAATCATTTTAGCTTATGCCCCAGCTTATGGAGCAAGGGGTATCGCCATTACACTACACCATTTTTAATCCAAGATTGGACTAATTTATGCCTTGGCTTGGGGGGTCCAATGGATTTCTTTGTTAGACCACTCTCAATTTGGGTCTAAGGTCAATTTGGTCCATGCCCCAGTTTAGGGCATAATGGCTTTTTTCATTGGACTACACTCAATTTGGGTCCAAGGTCAATCTGATTCATGACCAGCTTAGGGCTCAATGGCTTTCCTCATTAGACCACACTCAATTTGGGTCCAAGGTCAATCTGGTTCATGACCAGCTTAGGGCTCATGACTTTCCTCATTAAACCATACCCAATTCAGGCCCAAAGTCAAATTTGATTCATGCCCAACTTAGGGCTTAAGGGCTTTCCTCATTGAACTGCACTCAATTTGGGTCCAAGGTCAATCAGGTTCATGCCCCAGTTCAGGGGTCAATGGCTTTCCTCATTGGACCGCACTCAATTTGGGTCCAAGTTCAATCTGGTTCATGCCCCACTTAGGGCTCAGGGCTTCATCATTGGACCATTCCCTAGCCGCGATTCTGGTTCTTATCCTAGCCTGGGGCACATTAGATCTCATCTTTGGTCTACCCTACTGCTCGGAAAAATTCCATTCCTCCTTTTTGAATAATGAGAAATACGAGGGAAACTCTTTGGATTCTAGCATTTCCTTGGCCAATGGGGCAGAAATGCCCAAAATGGGATAGCACTATCATAGCTGAAGTTTCATGTTTTCCTGATGACTCCAGAATCTGGAATTGATCTTTACTGACAAGCAATGAGGAATGCTTCTCGTTCGCCATTCTTGATGAGCGATCCTAAGTTGTAGCACTGGGCTATGATAGACATGGATCGGGCTCAAATTGATAGAGCCAAAGATTGATTTTGAATCGGTCTCCGATTGATAGAGGCAAGATTGACTTTGAATTGATCTCTGATTGATAGAGATCAAGATTGACTTTGAATTAGTCTCTGATTGATAGAGATCAAGATTGACTCTGAATTGGTCTCTGATTGATAGAGATCAATATTGACTTTGAATTGGTCTCTGATTGATAGAGATCAAGATTGACTTTGAATTGGTCTCTGATTGATAGAGATCAAGATTGACTTTGAATTGGTCTCTGATTGATAGAGATCAAGATTGACTTTGAATTGATCTCTGATTAATAGAGATCAATATTGACTTTGAATTGGTCTCTGATTGATAGAGATCAAGATTGACAGTCATGGACTGGGCTCTAATTGCTAGAGGCAAGGATTGCTTGAGTTGGGCTCCGATTGATAGAGGCCAATGAAGACAATCATGGATTAAACTCTAATTGATAGAGATGATGGATTGATTGAATTGAAATGACTGAAATTCTCTTCGATTCCATCATGAGATAGAACATGGACCAGAGGTAATGGTTGAACAGGCCTAGAGGCCAACTCATGCTCACATTGAGTTCATATAAATGGAACATTCCTTAGTTCCAACATGAATTGGAACCTGAACTGGAGTTGACAGTTGGGCAAGCCTAGGGGCTAATTAAATTCAAATGAATGGAACTCTTCTTAGTTCCAACATGAATCAGAACATCAACCACAGTTGATGGTTAGACAGGCCTAATGGCTAATTGAATTCAAATGAATGGAACTCTTCTTAGTTCCAACATGAATCAGAACCCTAACCAAAGTTGATGGTTGGTTAATGGAATTTTTCTTAGTTCCAACATGAATCAAAACCCTAACCAAAGTTGATGGTTGGATAAGCCTAGTGGCTAATTGAATTCAGATGAATGGAACTTTTTCTAGTTCCGACATGAACCGGAACCCTAACCAAAATTGATGGTTGGATAAGCCTAGTGGCTAATTGAATTAAGATGAATGGAACTTTTCTTAGTTCCTGACATGAATCAGAACCCTAACCAAAGATGATGGTTGGATAAGCCTAGTGGCTAATTGAATTCAGATGAATGGAACTTTTTCTAGTTCCGAAATGAACCGGAACCCTAACCAAAATTGATGGTTGGATAAGCCTAGTGGCTAATTGAATTAAGATGAATGGAACTTTTCCTAGTTCCTGACATGAATCAGAATCCTAACCAAAGTTAATGGTTGGATAAGCCTAGTGGCTAATTGAATTCAGATGAATGGAAGTTTTTCTAGTTCCAACATGAACCAGAACCTAAATAGGAGGTGAAAGGTGAAAAAAAGCCTAGGGGCCGAATGCCTCCTCCATTTTAACATGATCTAGGAGTGATGATTGAACCTGCCTAGGGGTTAAAGCCTTCTTCAGTTTTGAGATGAACCAGAAATGGTGGTTGAATCTGGGGTTGAATATTTTTTTGATTCTGAGATGAACTGGATGTGAATGAATCTGCCTAGGGATTGTATCTTTCCTTAATTCTGGATAACCGAAATGATGATTGGACCAGCCTAGGGGTTGAACCTTTCTTCAGTTCTGAGATGAACCAAAAAATGGTGGTTGAATCTAGGGCTGAATATTTCTTTGATTCTGAAATGAACTGGATGTGATTGAATCTGCCTATGGGATGAATCTTTCCTTAATTTTGGATGAACCGAAATGATGATTGGACCTGCCTAGGGGCTGAATCTTTCCTTAATTCAAAGGTGAATAGAGAACAATGATTGGATTTGCCTAGGGGCTGAATCTCTTCTTAATTCAAAGGTGAATAGGGAACAATGATTGGATTTTCCTAGGGGCTGAATCTCTTCTTAATTCAAAGGTGAATAGGGAACAATAATTGGATTTCTCTAGGGGCTGAATCTTTTCTTAATTCAAAGGTGAATAGGGAACAGTGATTGGATTTGCCTAGGGATTGAATCTCTCCTTATTTCAGAGATTAATCGAGAACTATGATTGGATTTGCCTAGGGGCTGAATCTTTTCTTAATTCAGAGATGGATTGAGAACGTTGATTGGATTTGCCTAGGGGCTAGATCTTTCCTTAATTCAGAGATGAATCGAGAACTATAATTGGATTTGCCTAGGGGTTGATCTTTCCTTAATTCAGAGATGAATCGAGAACGGTGATTGGATTTGCCTAGGGGCTTTCTTTCCTTAACTCTGAGGTAAATCGAGAACATTGATTGGATTTGCCTAGGGGTTCAATCTTTCCTTAATTCAAAGGTGAATAGGAAACAATAATTGGATTTGCCTAGGGGCTAAATCTTTCCTTAATTCAGAAGTGAATGGAGAATGGTGATTTGATTTGACTAGGGACTAAATCTTTCCTTAATTCTGAGATGAATTGAGAACAGTTATTGGATTTTCCTAGGGGCTGAATCTTTCCTTAATTTTGAGGTGAATCGAGAACTATGATTGGATTTGCCTAGGGCTGAGTTTTTCTTAATTCATAAATGAATCGAGAACTATGATTGGATTTTCCTAGGGGCTGAATCTTTCCTTAATTCAGAGATGAATCGGGAATTATGATTGGATTTGCCTAGGGACTGAATCTTTCCTTCTTTCTTACAAAATTTGATGTTCAATCAAGATCTAAATTCATGACTTCCATTGATTCATTTAGAAAGATAATATGGATGGATCTCAAGGTGGGAGATCAAGACAATTCCCTAATTGTAGGGGCCTCTCACCCTAAAAGGGTGGATATAGTTGCAGTTTGATTCTCTTCTTCAAAGGAATTGAAATCCAATGGAGGAATATTGAGATTCTAGACATATAGAGGAGTGGAAGAAGTCACATGCACAATCAAAGATGACTTAACCAAACAAAGTTAGCTCCCTCATAAGGGAGATTGGGTAAACATTATCTGAGTCAATTTAATTGAATTTGATTAAGCCATGTGTTCAGTCTTGGGACCTCGTGATTCCAAAAATAGATAGTCAGTGGTACCAAGGTCTGGCCACTTAGGTTGCCTAATTCAATGAAATTGAAATGAATATATTAATTCGTCCTCCTTATTAGGGATGGTTAGCAAAAGCGGTTCATGATTGAAAAAACCGGTAAATTTTTACTTGATCATAGTATCTATACCGTGACGAAGATTTTCGATCGTTTTTGAGATTGATGTATCAATATTGAACGGTCAACACAATGAGCTTTGTACGATGGAGGGCATGTACAGACCGCCCATACTAATGTGTATGCAGGTATACGTAACCCCCACGCTCCCAACAAGTGAGAGACAAGAATACTCAAGTGTGGATCCAAACATGTTGACAAGTCAAGGACAAAAATGGACAGAACTTCGACGTCTCGGATGTAAATATTATGATCGAGTGGATTTTACCATGTTGGTTCAAAAATGGACAAAAATAACTTACATGTGGCTCAAACTGGGTTAGGACAGAAAATGCCACCTTGACGAGGATGGGGTAACCTATCACCGAATGCTTGATGAATAATGGACCCCCAATCCCTTTATATACTATGTTGCAAGGATCCAAGCGACGTGGAGTAGCATAACGCATTCCCAGGCGGACCCAAGAAACGCTCGTTAGAGGCTGCTCGCCGGTCGTGGTCTCACAAAGTACAGGCCAAGACTATGTGTTTCGCTTAGCAGGCTGCCCCATATGCATGGGACCCGGTTCGGCTACTCGCATGAATGTGTGACAGAACCCATTCCCCCTAAAGCAATAATATACAAGCATAAATATAGTATCCTAAATTCTAGCATCTAATTCACACAAGGAAAGTTTTCATTTAGGAGTTTGACGTTTATATCCCTAGTGAAGTCGCCACTGTGAGGTCAAAGATGGAAATCTTTAGAAGTCGCCACCTAGATTTAGGTTTAGGACCTTAGAAATGTGAAATCTCACCCCAAGGTAAGACTTCGATTGACTCATGACCCTTAGATTGGAATTCTAGTCCATCAGAGATTGGGTAAGCGTCAGGTTACGGTTATGGGAAGGGGTTAGGCACCCAAACCGCCCGATCGAAATCGGTCTCCTATACCTTTCCTATGCTAGACTCTATTTGTTAAACCAAATCAAACCAAGTAGTTTGATATCATTGAACCGAATCTGTATCCATCAAATTGCCTACGTATTACGGATTTATTCCGAAAATCAGGTTCACCATCGTAGTTCAAGTGTGATTAAAGTTTATGGATGTGATTTATGCTTGTGCATGATTAAGTTCTTTGTTTAAGTTGAAGTTTATGTTTGAAAGGTTGAGAAATCCTATGGGTTAGGATCTGGATAGTCCATGTGGACTGATAGATAGTCCTAGTGGATCTAAGAAACCCTATTTGGGTTAAAATGTGGATAACCCTATCTGGGTTGACATGTGGATAATCCTATGTGGGTTAAAATGTGGATAAATATCCTAGTGGATCTATGGATAGTCCAAGTGGACTAAGATGTGGATCTGAATTTGGATTTCTCCCAAATAGCCTACGTATCCTAGGGTTTGCCCTAGGAATCAGAATCCGCGTAGTTCGAAATTAATAACCCTATTTGGGTCAAAATATGGGTAAGTATCCTAGTGGATCTATGGATAGTCCGAGTGGACTAAGGTTTGGATAACCCCTTTTGGGTTGGAATATGGATAGATATCCTAGTGGATCTATGGATAGTCCGAGTGGACTATGGTGTGAATAAATATATCTTAGTGGATCTATGGATAGTCCGAGTGGACTAAATTATGGATAACCCTATTTGGGTTAAAATATGGGGGCTATCCTAGTGGATCTATGGATAGTCCGAGTGGACTAAATTGTGGATCCGAATTTGGGTTTCTCCCAAATGGCCTACGTATCCTAGGGTTTGACCTAGGAATCAGAATCCGCGTAGTTCAGGAATAACCTGTTCTAGGTTATAAAGTGAGAACCTGTTCTAGGTTTGGGATTGAGAACCTATTCTAAGTTTGGGATTGAGAACCTATTCTAGGTTTGGGATTGAGAACCTATTCTAGGTTTGGGATTGAGAACCTATTCTAGGTTTAGGGTTTAGAACCTATTTTAGGTTTAGAGTTTGTCGAGGGGCAAAATTGTCCTAAATCACCCTTTTCATCCTGAATTCTAATTTTGAAAAGTTTGGCAAGGCATTCTCTTTCTTTATTAAGATTTTTATCATTCCCATTATGCCCTTCCCAAGAATGTGAGTGCCTAAATGCATGTCCCCACACCTAGATTGTCTTCTAGAAGTGTGCATATATGGCAGTTCGACTAGGGTGTTGCATAAAATAAGTTATTACAAAAAAAAAAAGAATATTCTATCTAAATATGACACATAAAACATTTATGGTAAGAAATTCACATACAGTAAGATTGTTTAAAAAATCTTTCAAATATGGCATGTATTGCAAATAAGACAAGAGCCTATATGGCATGATCTAGTATGTCATCTTCTAAGCATGGCAAGACCCTAATTACTGTTTTCTTTTCATATTTAGGGTTTTCTATCCTAATTGCTATTTTTTTTCCATTTTTTTAGGGTTTTCTACCCTAATTGCTATTTTCTTTCCATTTTAGGGTTTTCTACCCTAATTGCTGCATTCTTTTCATTTTTTAAGGTTTTCTACCCTAATTATTATTTTCTTTCCATTTTAGGATTTTTTTAAACCCTAATTGCTATTTTCTTTCCATTTTAGGGTTTTCTACCCTAATTGCTATTTTTTTCCATTTTTTTTAGGATTTTCTACCCTTATTGCCGTTCTTTCCATTTTTAGGATTTTCTACCCTAATTTTTATTTTCTTTCCATTTTTTTAGGGTTTCTACCCTAATTGTTGTTCTTTCCGTTTTTAGGGTTTTCTACCCTAATTATGGCAATAAGCATCCAACTATGGCAATGAGCATCCAAGCATGGCAGTGTATCTAAAAAAAACTCATGATAAAAAATTCAATGGTATAAATCACTATTGATGGTAATCTAACCATTCAGATGCATTGAAATCAACCATGATAATAATCTAATGGTTTAGATGCATTTAAAACATTCATAGTGAAGATCCAACGGTTCAGATTCATCTAAGACACTCATAATGAAGATCCATTGGTTTGGATCAAGCATCAACATATCTAAAATCAATGGTCCATATTTGTTAATTCAAACATCCAAGATTAATGACCCGATTTTATCATTAAAGCATCCAAGATCGATGGCCAAATTTTATCTCATAAAAATTCATAATCAGAGGCCATGATCAATCACTTAAGGAAAATCTAAATCAAAGGTTAGATCAATCACCTTAAGATTTCGAATCATATGGTTCACAATTGATAAAATTAAAATTCATTCAATATCAATGGCTCAAATTAAATTTAACATTACATCCTTATCAGATTAACATCAATGACTCAAATCATATGACCATTTCATGGCATCATAAAATAATCATCCAAAAACTCAATTTCATGGGAGAGAAGATTAGGTGACAAATTTACAGATCAAAGGGGATTGCAATGGATATGGAGTAGCAAGTTGGGATAACGGTTGCAGGTGATAGGATGTTACAGTGGTACACCGAATCAGGTAAGTGAATAGTGGCATTGATAATAAAAAGAATGAAAGAGGAGAGGGTTTACCTGGTTTGCAGATCTCTGAACCTTCTGCTCTTCTTCTTCTCCTTTCTTAAGCTTTCCTTAGCTTTCGGATTCCTAAAATCGAGCCTCCCAAAAGCCCTCTTTTCTCTCTCTTTTCCCTTTCTTTTCTCCCAAAACTGAGCCGCCTAAGAAAGCCCTACTAATTCTCCTTTTTCTTTCCCTCTTTTCTCTCTCTTCTCCCTTTCTTTTCTCCCAAAACCGAGCCTCTTAGAAAAGCTCACGTTTCCTCTTTTTTCTTTCCCTCTTTTCTCTCTCTTCTCCCTTTCTTTTCTCTCAAAATCAAACCCAAAAGAAAATCTCTAATTCACGTTTTTTCCCTCTTTTCTCTCTCTTCTCCCTTTCTTTTCTCTCAAAATCAAACCCAAAAGAAAATCTCTAATTCACGTTTTTTTCCCTCTTTTCTCTCTCTTCTTCCCTTTCTTTTCTCTCAAAATCGAGCCCAAAAGACAATCTCTAATTCACGTTTTTTTCCCTCTTTTCTCTCTCTTCTTCCCTTTCTTTTCTCTCAAAATCAAGCCCAAAAGAAAATCCTCCCTCTCACATCTCTTCCTTTTCTTTTATTCTCTTTTGAAAATCCAAAAAATCTTTTTTTGATTTTCTCAATCTCCCTCTCTCTTTTCACGTCTCCCTCTCCCCTCTTTTTTTTTCCTTTTTTTTCTTCAAAAAATCTTTTGGAATATCTCAATCTCCCTCTCTCTTTCACATCTCCTCTCTCCCCTCTTTTTTCCTTTTTTTTTTTTCAAAAAAATCTTTTGGATTATCTCAATCTCCCTCTCTTTCACGTCTCCTCTCTCCCCTCTTTTTTTCTTTTTTTTTCTCCAAAAAAATCTTTTGGATTATCTCAATCTCCCTCTCTCTTTCACGTCTTTCTCCCCTTTTCTTTCTTTTCTTTTTTCTTCTCAAAATCTTTTGGATTTTATCCTTTATATATAATAATATATTATATACATATATACACATATATTTAATAACATACATATATATATAGTATACAATATATATAATATATATAGATACTAAGCACATAGATGAACTGATTCAAAAATGGGTTGAGACTGGGTTGGACCAGAACTGGCTTGAACTGAGTTGAGTGGATTGATTAGAATTAATTGGATTTTCTCACTCTATTATTTCATGGGCCATTTCCGCTGTCATCCCGCATGGAATTTTTCGATAGTCTTTATTCTAAATTTTCTACGTTCACTTTGTAGAACATTAAAAGTGAGAAATATTGGAGCTTGAATCAACTCATTTGAAAATAAAATGGTCGACTTATGAATTTTTGAAGTTTAAGTGGACCAATTATCGATAATTTAGCTGACCATTCTGCATGAGATCCTTCGGAGGCTTCTACCGAAAATATTTTATGTCCACTTTGTAGAGCACTAAAAATGGAACATAATGAGACTGAAATCACCTGATTTGGATATGGGATGATCAAAAATATGAATTTTTGAAGATTAAATGACCATTTCCATATGTAATTTTACATGGGACCCTCCGGAGACTTCTACCTGAGATTTTTCACGTCCACTTTGTAGGACATCACAAATGAAGAACAATGGCCTTGGAATCGTCTGAATCCGATGTAGAACGGAAAAGATATGAAGCTTTGAAGTTCTAACGATAACTTTGCATGAAGCTTGCATGGGACCCACTAGTGATTTCTACCCGGGATTTTTTACGTCCACTTTGTAGAACATCATGAATGAAGAATAATGGTCTTGGAATCATCTGAATCCGATGTCGGATGATCAAGATATGATGATTTGAAATTCAAACAATCCGACTTAGGATAATTTGCATGAAGACCCCTGGGATTATTATTATTTATAATAATTTCAGAAACCTCCCTTATATGTATCATCCGACTAAAATGGTCATATCTTCTTCATTTGATATCAGAATTGAGCAATTCTGGTCTCATTTTGAAGATAATTCTATGACCTATGCATCCATGCAGATAATAGCTCATGACCCTGCTGTGGGGATCAGTAGAGAATCACAAATCTTTGGGTTAAAGGTTGGAAACCTACCATATTGGTTCACTTATGCCGAGGGTGGCAAAAATGGGGTGCTTACAGTATGTATTTCTGATTATTTAAGACATGTAAAGTTACAAGGCTGTATTTAGCCAAAGAAGGTGGTAAGCCAAAGTGTGATATTAGTCCAAGCTAGAGGCGATTTGCTTATAAGTTGGATAATATCAAAGTGCGTTGACCTATAAGGATTTTAAGGTAACAAGATCACGATAATTCGATCATTGGACTCAAGTATTCATCTCAAAGTGATTTATATCATTAAGTAGACCTTTGTATGTGACTGATAGAAGAGGGTACACCGGATGTGTAGGAGTACTTTTTGCTGTTGTTCGACATTGATAGACTTGATAACAGATCAAAGTAAAGAATAGTTTTAGTGTAATTAGATTCTATGGCCACACTAGGTCAACGGTGACTTTATAATTAATATAGTCCAAGTGAGAGATTGTAAGATAATTTTATGGGCTAAATTAATTATAAGGTTAATTGATTTAGTGGGAATCTAGTTATAGGTAGATCTGTTTAAGTATGATTAGAGATAGACTTACCTGGTCCACTATGGGATTGGTTCAGAGTTGGGGGTGATATTATAAATACCAATGGTGAGGGTCCCCACAGCCACGGTGTTATTTTCTTCTCCTGTTCCCATACGCAGAGAGAAGGTCAAGGGATTCTGACAGAGGGATCCTGACAGGCTGTGAAAGACTCTAATCCAAGTGTTCTAAGCATTTTAAGAGAAAGAAATGATCGAAAATCAATCTACAGCAAGAGGTACCTATCTTATCATCTTTTTTTAATACCCATTGTATTTTAGTAATCTGTGTGGTGTGATCGTAGGGTTCATGAAAATTCTATGAGAAAAAAATCCAAAGGAGATCCAAAAAATCTTACATCCCCCTCTTCTTTGTTAGGTTGTCGAGTTCGCTTTGTTCTCCTATTATTTAATCATGTCATGAGGAAGATGGAGGGATGGAAGACCCTTGTTTGATTGTGTACATACATGATCAAGCATTGAGCTCTTGTCCATTAAGATGAGGGCACATCTGATGTTACCCAGCCTTCTCTCTCCCCATCTGAAGTCAATACCATTTCACTGTAATAGACATGGTTTCAAATTTTTAGTAATTAGTATCGGCCATAGTATACGATATCAATATGGATCACTGATACAGTCCATAGATGAATGACACATGTCATCAATGATTAAAAAACAAATTAAAAATAAGATTGGATAATCTTGGCTGATACCAATACGAACTGATTATAATGATCAATCCTATATCGATTACTAAAACCGGACCCTAGTAATGGAACCTAGTGGCATGTATATAATTTGCTTCTCTCTTATAACTCTTTTATATGGGAGCAATACTCTATGATGTGGGACTACCATACTTGCCAAATGGCAAAATTGTGATGGTAATGGATGGCAAAATTTACAAATCCTGGTGACATTTTACTGTCCCTCCCCAGGCCCATATCTTTTAGGAAGATTTTTTATCAGCGAATGCTTTCGTTTTTGACCTTCTATAAAATTGATTGATGATAATAGAAACCTTTTGAAAATAGATGATGGAAAATATTCTATGTTTTGACTTGGAGCCTATGCATGCAAGTTGATTTGTCACTGTCAAACTGGCCTGCTCCAAGAAGAATCTTGGAAAGGCTTGAAATTTTTTCCTCTCCACTATATTTTTTGGGGGATTTTTTTATTTTTATTTTTGAGAGAGAGGGGCCCTATAGAGATTTGAATCCATGACTCTTAATTTGGAGGCATTCGTCTATCTATTGAAAGTGAAACTTGTTGTTGCTGTTAAAATCTGAATCGATTAATCGTGGAATGGAAAATATACATTGCTATAGATCATAAGAAGACAACAGTCCGAGTGGGATCTGATGAAAACTCCCTCATGCCTAAGTCGAATATAAGAGCAATAACAGGAAAGAATAGTAGATTTAGTATTGAGATACATTTGTGGTGTTCATACCTAATTTATAGGAAGGTGACAGGATGATTGCTCCAATCAAAAATGATGGCAGCGGAGTGTATACAGGACAATAGTTATGGGGATTTGCTCGTTTCAGATGATCCTACCCCTGACCTAGTTTCCTTGATGTGTATTCTACGTATTTGCACGGACCATGTTTATCCCTGGTCCAGTTTCTTGACGTGTAAAAACCACATGTTGCATATTTACTAGTGGGTCATTTTTGTGTATATATCACTTGCCATGTGAATACTTCTACAAACAACCATCTCAGCTACCAAATGTCATAATAAATCAATGTTTACGAAAATGAACCAGGTCTTGAGCCGATGCACCTAGTAGTATCTTGTCTGAGTGATTTATGGTTTAAGTTCACAATATCAAAATGGGTATTATTGATTTCAGAAACTGATACAAGATCTGATACATATCAGTCTGATACGATGACTGTCATATCTTTTTGACCACGTATTGGCCTAAAATGCTGAGTCATTTGATACGGTTCTGCCCAAGTATCGATATTGGTCGATACAACCAATCCGATCTGGATACCTAAACCGTGGAGTGAATCCATCACCAGTCCTATGGTTTGGTGGTCAAACCAGATTCTAACAATGCTATCTGGTCCAACCGTTCATGAAAACAATCTCAATTTCAATCTTTATATATAGAACAAGGCCAAGAAGCTTGTCTACCTTCAAATAATCAAATCAATGTTTCACTCCTCCAAATAAAAGATTCCAATCTAATGGCAGCTTAGAACACTTTCTAATAATCCCCACTTCTGTCTCATCACATCTTTTCATATGTATCATAGTTTCAAACTGGGAATCCCCAAAGTCACTACCGACAGAGAGAGAGAGAGAGAGAGAGACAGACAGAGAGAGAGAGACGTAGAGATTTTGAACCGTCCAAGGTGCTCCCCCACAATGAAGGTGACAAGCACTATGAAGACAATGCCAAGCATCTTGTCCCAACAAAGTGCACCGCATGACTTGGATCAGATCGGATCCGGTGTATCCATTTTCATAACCAGATTCCTACTTAACAGATGCCCATTTAGATATTGGGTCGGATTCAGTAGGTGGTTTTTTTGGATAAGTAATTTGATATGTGGATTTATTATGAAATAGATCTTTTGGGGATGAGCTAAGGGTATTCAAATGTTGTAGTTTTGATTTAATGGTTTGATTTAATTTCGGTTATGCTCGAATGGAATAAAATTAAAATTGAAACGTTTATTAAATAGTTACAAAATATTTACTGATTAATCAGTTTCTGTTATCTAGTTTTTAAATGATTTCGAGAGAGAGAGAGAGTCAGTTTCTGTTATCTGGTTTTTAAATGGTTTAGAGAGAGAGAGAGAGACTATTAAAAAAATTTAATTTAAGTTTGATGCCGAGAATTATGAAGATGAGCTTATGACTTAGAGGCTCTAAGCCATATAATGTATTAAAATTATTTTAATTTATTTCTACAAATAAACCTTCATCACCAAGGGATTAAAATACGAGTATAATGGGTTTTAATGGTTATAATCCCCAGTTAAACATGGTTTCACTCTTGAAACCAGAATCGAACCGATTAATTAAATGATTTTATTTTTTTATATCAGAATGAAATTGTATAATAATCGATTTTACGATTTTAATTTAAACGATTTGGTTTAATTTAGTGTGATCTGATTTCACATATACCGCATTACACAAATAAATAATGGAAAGAAAAAAAAGAAGATTAAAAGACGAGCAGTGTGAACCTAACGAGCTCAATCAATGGATATATATAGACTGCGTCTGGATCTAGCCAAGGATATGGATCAATCAAGGTATATTTGAACCCGATCAGATATCCAGATGACTTGGAATCCACACACAAATATGCCCCACCCTAATTTAGTATGATTCTCCATCAGATTCTTAACCATGTGTTGATAGTTAAGGAACACATGCTATATTGATAGTGATGGATCGGATCATAAAGGCCATTTCTAGACTCTACTATTCTTTCACCTAACAGATGGCACAGGTTGTAACCTCTGACCGGGCCACCGACCCGACATAACTCAAACCGCTTGTTTCTCGGGTCGGACTCTATAGACAAGTCAGAGCTGATTGGCCATATGACTGTTTAGAGGCATCAATTTTTGGGCCAAATCAATAGCCCAGACCAAGTCAACTTGAATTAATGTGAAATCGATTCGAATCAAATTATTATGGGACATGTTTTGGGTTGAGGTATATCATATCTTATCAATCCTAGTCTAGTTCAGGTTATTTTGAAACAGACTCGAAAAAAACTGGCTGATGAATCCAAACTCAATAATAGACCAGAACAAACCGAATTAGACAGAATATTAAACTCTAGCTTCACTATTCTAGCCTTCTAGATAGCCTTAACAGGTTTACTACCAGAATTTCAACCTGAACCCGAACTGGTCCGACAACAACCCGATACGCTAAACTTGATAACCACACGAAATTGGATTGGCTCGTTATTTATGTGCATAGTGCAACCCACTTAACCCAAACCTTTTAATAGACATGTTTAGATCAACACCTATAAAATTCAACACTGATTTAATCTGGACCAAAACCAACCCCGTTGACACCCCTATGACTGGTGCCCTCAGCTATCAGCCTTCTTTGGGTCAGGTTGGGTACGTAACGAACCACTTCCTATGATAAAATCCGACCCGAGAATGATCCAATTCACAACTAATACTACATTTTCTGCACGGCCGTGTATATACAAGGCAGTTGCTTCGATAGTCGGATGGGAATAAATGGACAATCTGTAATACCAAATTTGCCATAGAAACTTCTTACATAAATAAGCCACTAGTTTCTTACACAAAGCAATAGAAAATTTTTCTCTTCTTTCATTCTTCAACACATCCTAATGGAGGTTGAAAATCCGCCTGCAAGCGACGATGTCGACGTAAAAATCACCGGAAAAAGCATTGTTAGGGCTGCAAGTAGTCGATCCTCACAACCCTCTGTGATCTCCCTTTCGAACCTCGATCTTCTTTCCGGCAGATTTCCGGTCACATACTTCTATGTCTACCCCATGAAACAACCCTTTAAAAGCTTCACTACCATTGTGAATCACCTTAAGAGTTCTCTCACAGAAACCCTCAAACACTATTACCCATTTGCAGGCCAAATTGTTTCAAATCCCAAGACTGATGAACCAGAAATAGTATGTGATAACCATGGTGCCCTAATTGTAGAAGCAACTGCAAATATCAACTTAGAAGAGCTGGACTTCTACAACCTTAACAAGTCTCTACAAGGTAAACTAGTCCCTACCAACTCTGAATTTCCATTGCAGGTTCAGGTAACAAATCACACATGTGGTGGCATCTCCATTACATTCACCTTTGATCATGCATTAGGAGATGCAAGCGCCTTCAGTAAATTTCTTCTGTCATGGTCAGAAATAGCTCAAGGGAAGTCAATTTCGAGCTTACCGGATCACCGAAGGAATCTCCAGCCACGCCGTCCTCCTACTTATGATTCTTCACTGGATCATATCTTCATGACATGCAACATGGAGGAGATAATCAATATGCCACCAAATGATATCTTGCTGAAGCGACTTTATCATATAGATGCATCAAGTATAGATCATTTGCAGACAATATCATCCATGGAAGGTGTCAAGAGAACCAAAATTGAGGCTTTTTCTGCCTATGTTTGGAAGATTATGGTGAAAACCATTGATGAATCTCATACACATTGTAAGATGGGTTGGTTAGTAGATGGACGTACAAGAATGTGTGAAGATCCAAATTCCATGTCTAATTACATAGGAAATGTCTTGTCTGTGGCTGTTGGAGAAGCAAGGGTGGTGGATCTCAAGCAATTGCCAATTTCAACTGTAGCAAAGATGGTTCATGAATCAATTGCTAAGGTCACTAATGAAGATCATTTCTTGGATTTGATTGATTGGATTGAGTGTCACAGGCCAGGACTGATGCTAGCCAAGATTGTGTTAGGCCGGGGAGGACCTGCACTTGTGGTGTCATCCGGTCGCCGGTTTCCCGTGGCTGAATTGGATTTTGGGTTTGGGTCTCCGGTGCTAGGGACAGTATCTACAACAATAAAAAGGATAGGGGTGGGGTATATGAACCAGAGGCCAAGTGGGAAGGGAGATGGCTCATGGATAGTGTCTGCTATCCTTTGGCCGGCATTAGCTACTGCCTTGGAATCGGATCCTCATCACATCTTCCAGCCCATGTCCAAGGATCTGCTTGGGTTTGAGTGATCTTCTCCTTCTCTTTAACACTGTAGTTCTTTGTTTTATGCTCCTAGCTAGCTTAGGTGCTATTGTCAAGATTTCCCTAGCCTCCTAATATGCTATCTGTATCCACCAGATTTCAGTTATGGTATTATATCAATGACACCTTTGTAGATATATTTAGAACATGTGATCTTTGTTATTAAGAGTCTTACAAAAAGGGTTTCAGAAAATTTGAAAATAAATACTTATTATGTCACCGGCAAGAACCATGGTTCAAGTAATGGATATCCGATAAATCGATTCATATACCTTTTGGATATGAACAATCCTCGATTTGATTCCATTTTTAGATATATATGATCTCGGCCACGTGTCAATTTTCCAATGGATCTGTTGGGTATAAATATATAGGCCAATGAAAATGCGACACACAGTCATTTCTATGTCCCCAATTATTTGGGACATAGCCGTTTTTTACCAAAAGGACACTTGGATGCCTGTCTAGCATTATCGGTTAAAGTCATGGGCACAGTCGACCACTGCTATTTTGGACTTAGACTTTGAAGGCGCACGGGATCCACACTATAAGTGGAGCTGAATCTCAAAATTAAACCCTCTTTGACTGATTTTTACTTTCTACTGTTCCCTCAGTTATTACTGTTTATTATTCAAAGTCTTGAACTTAAGCATCAAAGCAATCCAGTGGGCTAAAAGCCCGATCTCCTTTGTCCTTTTCCCTTGTCGTCTGCAAATAAGTCCTACCTTATAAGGTCTTGGCAGATTCAAGGAGCAACAAGATCCATGAATCGATCCAATCCAGATCGATTTTTAACATAACCGATACCATATTCGTTACTTGGATTTAGAACTTCAAGAACCATCAATACATTCCACAGTTTTCAAACACATATCTTAAATTATAAGATTTGTTCATAAAAAAAATGTACTTAATTATACTAAAAGGAGTGTACTTATCCTAAAAGGGCAAAAAAGATACAAATTATTTGAAATATGTTAATAAGAAAAGCCCTTAAATTATGTGTGTGAGAAAATATTGATGATTTATGTCCCTTAAAAGAACATAATTCAAGCTGAAGCTCCAAAAGTAAAGAAACTAACGGCATCTAGAGATCATGTCTAAAAACAGTGATTATAATTTATCGGAATTGGGAATTAAGAAACTCTCTCTCTCTCTCTCACTACAAGGGTATGATTTTTTCTTAAATAAATCGGGTTGGTTAACTAAGGGGAGAGGGTTCCCTACAATGCCAATTCCCCATGATGCATACATAGGTATTTAGGAATATTGAGTATCATTCAATGGGATTCACAAGGTGAGGGAAAGGAGAGAAAAACTCTTAAGAGGATCTCTTATAGATTCCTACAATTCCTATAAGTGTGGGAATACTTTTGCACACCCTTTTACATCCTTCATATTTTCTTTCTCCTCTTGATCATGTATGTGGACCTCTTATAAACAAAATCAATTCATGTACCTTGCTTTAGAGTGGCATGGGAGATCCCCAACACTGTAGCTAGTATTGGAAAGCTTCTCCCCTATTATATTAACATCTACTTTCTTGTTTCTGATATTTGAATATTAGAATTAAGGGAATAAGATCCCAACAACATTAGTGTGGAGATTCATTCCCACAATCCCTTTGATATTTTCTCTTTCTTTCCTGACCATAAAGGGCCCCTATTGGTTATATCATTTTCCACACTTCCGTTAATGTGTCATGGGAGTAGGGGTGTCAACAGGCTGGTCTGGGCCAGTTTCAGTTCGGGCCAAATCGGTGTCGGTCTTTATAGGCCCTGATCGAAATATGTCCATTAAGAGGTTCGGGGTTGGGTAGGCTGTACACTTTGCACATTAACTAATGGGCCGGTTTGGTTTTGGGTTGTTATCGAACTTAGCTTATCGGGTTCTTATCGGGCTGGTTCGGGTTAAAACCCAGTAAGAAACCCATTAAGGCCATTTAGAAGGTTGAAATAGTGAAGCTAGGGTTTAATATTCAATCTAAATCGGTATTGTTTGAGCTGGTTTTGGGCTAGTCCTGACCAAACTGGGACCGATAGGATAAGTCATACCTCAACCTGAAACATGGCCAAGTACAGTTTAGTCTGGGTCGATTTTGGGTTAGTTCGGGCTGGCTCGGTCCCAAAATTGACACGCCAACATGGGAGAATCCCAACAGTGACATTGTGAGTGTTAGGGAGATAACAAGGACCTATTTGATAAAACTTCTGTTTCTGGATTCTATAGATTCTGGCTCCTAGGGAGCCATTTTGGATTAAAAGCGTGTTTGATAAGTTCGATTGGATTCCAACTCCCATAGAGTGGACCAGATTCAAAATGGCTTCAAAATCCAAATTTTTGGAGTCATAAATTCTTGCTCCAAACTGTTGGATCAATTTTTTGGGAGAAAGAAAAGAGTCAACTCTCACATGACTCTCACTTTACCATCCATCACCACACCACCACCACCCACCACCACCCACCACTGCCACCACTGCTGCTGCCACCACCCACCACCAACTTCCACAATCACCACCACCATGGCCACCACAGCTGCCGCTGCGGCCGGCACCACTACCACTACCATCACCATAACTACCACCACTGCACCACCGCCGCCGCCACCACCACCTACCACCCACTTCCACCATCGCCACTGTCACACCCCAAATTCTGATCCAACCAGAATGGTGTGAGTGAACCGTCATTGAACCAACGGTTCACACCAGGATCTCGAATAGGCCGTGTTCACCCATACAAACCAATTACACATAACCACAATCAGAATATAAACATATAAATATCCCATTATCCAAATTCAATCACATAAAATAAATATCTATTACATCTCTTAATAACAAACGAAAATAACCGAAACAAATAAATAAAATCCATCACAGGTACACGCAGAAGGGCACTCGCATGAAGCGTCATGCTCGTCCCGTCCCGCCCTGTACATCCAACACCGCGAAGACCACCATACGCCGGAGCGTTTACGTAATCGTCCACAGTATATCCTCGATTAACATCTAAAAACAATGTATATACAAAGGGTGAGCACACAACACACCGAAAAGGCAATCGGACAATTTCACAAGATTATGCATGAGTAACAATCATTTTATGCCGTGGTCCGGTTTTTAAGTTTGCAATGTGCTATAGAAAGGTTTGGTGGCCCCCCGCACCTCTATACACGAGTGTGTGGCGCCGCACAAGAATCACTCTACCACCAACCCACATGCACCCATCATGGAATAGAGATAGAGCTAAGGTATACCCGCACCTCCCCCGATACTCTACCCATACCAGTACCTAAGCCCCTACGGCCGGGGCTCGTAAACCGGGCTCGCAACTAACCAATCCTATATGTCAACAATGTATGCTCTATCCCAAGACAGCCGTCTACGGCATAGAGATAGAGCTAGAGCGTGCAGGCCGGGTCGGAGACCTCCAAAACCTCACCTCCCCCGATACCCTATCCGCAACTAACCCACTAGGATAGAAACAATACGCAGGTAGACCCTATCCCAACACAACTCCCTACGGCATAGAGATAGAGTTAAAGCATCGTGGACAAGGCAGCGTCGACTCGGAATCCTCAGTACCACCCAACGATGGTCGGGACAACATCAATATCGGAGACCAACGTACCACGATCTTCCCCTGATACCCCACCCGTACCAAGCTTGTTAAGATAGAATACTACAAAAGGTGCCAGTGTGAAGAGCGATCCCAGGCCCATGCCCCACTCCACACACCAACGAAAACAATCACATGCCTAACAATCACATCCTATGAATGCATGAACAATAATAATAACTGAAAGTAAAGGATGGCATGTGAATTATACACAAACATCACATCATAGATATTCAATGATTAACAACGATTTACTGTCCATTAATTATTAGGTTTAGGTCAGATTCCCTTACCTGACGCTCGTTCGTTAACTTGCTCCACGTCGCAAGATCCAAACGATATGTCACAAAGTCCTACATAATATTAGGGTTTCATTAGAATATATTATTTAGGGTTTCATGTTGGTCGGAAACCAACAGAGATCACAAACTGCCCTCACAGAGCTGATCGGTGGCATGTACCGGTCGCAGCTCTGTGGGAAAGACTGGCGACCGGTATGGTCAGCCGGTCCCCCACAGATAACCTCCCGAGAGGTAGCGGTCGCAACATACCGGTCGCACTATGTGCAACCGGTATAGTCGACCGGTATGTCTCCAGAAGACCATACATGGGTTCTTTGACTGCCGTCGATCATCCTCCACAGATTTTCAGGGTTTCTCCTATCCATTCTAAGTCTAGGCTTTGAGTTAGAGTTATCCCCAACTCATTCAAGTCTCGTTTCGACGAATATCATCTCGAAACTCGAATCTAGGGTTTGACGGCAACTTAGGGTTTATTGGCCAATTTAGGGTTTTAGATCAATACCTACTTTGCGTGGTATTGATCCACCCACACAACTAACATAGGGTAAGAAGATGGATTCAAACACTTACCGTTGATAGGCGTAACGAGAGCTTCGTCAAACAGTAATGGCGGCACCTCCTTCTTCTTCCTAGCTCCTTCTCCTTTCCAAGCTCTTTCTCTTCTCTAGGGTTTGTGAGAGACAATGGAAAGGATTTGAGGGGTTTAAGGGTGTATTTATAGGCTAGAAATAGGGTTTAGTAACCCTACTAGGATTAGGAAACTTCTAGGATTCGAAATCAGGAAAGTGGGACCCGCAGAGACCAATTTCCAAATTCCCGCACATAGCTGTGCAGGCCATACCGGTCGACCGGTACCATCATCCGGTACCATCGACCGGTATACCTAAAAGCAGGTATCATTGGTCAACTTCGGTCCGATTTTGTACCTGTTTGTTATCCGCTTGCCCCGTCTGGCTCGGTGATGATCGGAAGACCTGTCACGACACAAAACCAAGGTTTAGACCGGGTTTTCAGAGTGCGGGTCTTACAGCCACGACCACCACCACCACTATCACCACCACGACCACCGCCATCGACAGCACCACCACCGCCACCACCACCACCACCATCACCACCACCGCCACCACCATCGCCTACCACCACAACCACCGCCACCACCACCCACCATTGCCATTACTCACCACCACTACTACCACGACTATTTTTTAGACTTCGATTGGGGGGATAGTGTCACACCCCAATTTCGACTGAACCAAAAGTGTGAGTGAACCGCCACTAAATCAATAGTTCACACCAAGATCTCAATAGGATCGTGTCAGCTTACACAAACCAATGCACATAACCATAATCAAAATAGAATAAATATAGCGAAAGTTTTTAATTAAATGAACTAAGTTCTACATTGTAAAATATAATTAACCAATTATACAATAAACTAATACGTAAATAATCTCTATTACATTGTCTTATACGTTAAACTGAAATAAAATAAATAACTAAGAATCTCCAAGAGGTATACGTAGTAAGAGCACTAGCATGAGGCGTCATTTTCGTCCTCCCTTGCTCGCACATCCAGAGCCACAACGGTTCCATACGCTGGAGTAGCAACGAACTCCCCCACTGTATAACCTGTATCAACATCTAAAATATGTATATATACAAGGGTGAGCTCACAACTTAGCTCAGTAAGAAAATCAAACAATACAACAAGCAATATGCATGAGTAACATTCACATTTGGTCTGGTATACTTGCATAATGCTATGGTAAGGATAGGTTGCACTCTACACCTCCATGTACGAGAGTGTGAGCACGCCCAATGGATAATACACCGTTGTCACCCCACATCACTCACTCTAGTATAGAGGTAGAATTAAAGTCTGGTGGGCAGGCTGCGCCTCCATCCCACGTCCTCCCCCTGATACCCTCTACCTTACCAATACCTACATCCCTATTGGCGAGAGCTTGCAAGTGGGTTCGTCACTAACCAATCCTATATGTCATCACAGTATCAAAGCCTTATCCCAATATAGTTCCCTATGGCATAAAGATAGGGCTCGAGTCTGGCGATTAGGCCATAGACCACAATGTCGCGTCCTCCCCTTGATACTCTACCCGTACCAAGTATGCTAAGATAGCAGCGATACAAAAAGGTACTTGTTACACCCCAATTCTGAACCAACCAGAATGGTGTGATGAACCATCCATAGACCAACGATTCAACCAGGATCTCGTATAGGCCATGCCCATTCGATTAAACCAGATACATCCCACAAGTAAATTCAGAGTAAATAAACGATAGCGGAAGTTTTTAATACTAATGAACTGAGTATCTGACAGTGATAGGATAATTAAGTATCAAATTATCTCCAATATACCTCAAGACATAAAATAAAGTAAAATAATCAATTATATGTTCCCATAACTAAACAACTAAGCTAATTAAAAACATATGAGTTGCACTCGCACGACGAATTATGCGCATCTTCTTCAGCTTCTACGTCCATCGCAACAACGTGTCCATAAGTCGACACATTCATATATTCTTCAACAGTAGGACCTACATCAAGAACTAAAAATATTCGACGTCGAAAGGGTAAGCACACATCATGGCTTAGTGAGCAAACAAAACAATGCAATAAACATATGCATACATTCAATTCATATCTTTGGTCTCGTTTATAAGTTTGCAATGTGCTATAGAAAGGTTTGGTGGCCGCTGCACTTCTATACACGAGTATAATTCACCCAATGGATCAAACACCATTGCCTTCCCACATGCACCCACTGTCACACCCCAATTTCGTACTATTCAGAATGGTATGATGAACCGCCAATAAACCAACGGTTCAACTAGAATCTCGAATAGGCTGTGTCCGTTTGCTTAAACCATACACATCCACAACCATAATCAGAGTAAATAAATAATAGCGAAAGTCTTTAATATTAAATGAACTGAGAGTCTAGCGGTGATAAAGTAAATAAATTATCCAATTATCTCCAAATAACAAAGATATAAAATAAAATAATTTAACCAATTACATCGTCTGAATAATTCAATGAAAAACTAATCGAAGACGCATGCATTGCACTCACATGACGAATCATGCGACTCCATTATAACTTCTGCATCCATCGTCGTAGCATGCCCATACATCGGAGCATTCATATAGTCTTCTACTGTGGTACCTACATCATCAACTAAAAATATTCGACGTCGAAAGGGTGAGCACACATCACGGCTCAATGAGCAAACAAAACAATGCAACAAACATATCCATGCATTCAATTCATATCTTTGGTCTGATTTATAAGTTTGTAATGTGTAAGGTTTGGTGGCCGCCACACCTCTATACACGGGTGTGTAAGCCCACCCAATGGATCAAACACCATTGTCGTCCACATCCACCCCACCATGGAATAGAGATAGAGCTAAAGTGCTTAGGACCGCACTGCATCACACTTCCCCTGATGCCCTATCCATACCAACACATAAGCTGTAAGACTCGTATCGAACTAACCTGTCTTACCACCTTGTACCAGGTCTACTTATCTGGTCGAGCCAAGTTGACCAAGTGCGTGAAGAAACCACAAGACCAGGTATGAAAATTAACTCAAAATAGTCAAATATGAGGGTAGGGTCGCATGCCTAAACAGGTATGACCGACCCCACATCAAATAGAGTCCAACCCATGACTTTTTGGTCGTGGGGTTGCATGACTAAAAAATCATAGGGTCGACGGATTCTGCGACCCTACATGCGACCCTACGAGAACAGTCAGAAATCGAAAATTAGGAAACCTTCCTAATCCGAGGGGATTCTTTCCTAAACTCATTGGGGCTTATTATGGAGTGTTTCCTTCTATAAATATGACGTCCCTTAACCTCTTTCACTCCTTTAGAACCTTAATTGAAAGTGAGAGAAAGAAAAAGAGAAGGAAGAGAAGAAGAGAAGGAAACTTGAAGAAGAAGACTAAGGAAGAGGAGGAAGTTCAGAGAAACCTCTGAATTAAGGTATGGACTTAATTCTCTACTTGAATAAGAGAGCTTAGAATAGTTTATGAAGAACATAGGATTAGGAGAAACCCAAATCATTCATCCATGGATAGATTCCAAGAGATTTCATGGAGGAAATCATTATAGACAATGAATGGTGTATAAATTATAGTTTTGAGCCATAGAACAATCATAGAATGGACCATGATAGTAAGCCAAAGGATCCAAACATGAAGGAATGGACTGTAGAGTGAAAGGTCGACTCAGAAAATGTGTGGTCGCATGTAGGGTCGAATGATATCCGACCCTACAAGAATACATGATCGATCACATGCCCTCGGGAAGTCCCAGGGAGGGTGTGGTCGCACGTAGGGTCGAATGGTATCCGACACCACCTGCGACCCTACACCTTAGGGTCGCAGAAACTGCTACCCTTGGTGCTACCCTACCCTGTGACCCTACCCCTGTGGTCGCAGAAACTGCTACCCTAGGTGCTACCCCACTTGCGACCCTACAGTTTCAATTACTTTAAAACACACTAGAATTAATTCTAATTAAAATCTATCGACTTGTTAGGTCTTTCTAGTGATTTAAAAGTGATTCATAAAACTTGAACGAGGATCTACGCTCAATCAAAGGTGAGGGAACAAGACCTAAACTAATTGGCTAATAATAAACTATTTTTGTTTATTGAGTCCAATACCATGAATGATTCTATGCTTGTATGATTGTAATGTGCATATCACATGTCATCCAATATTCCTGTTATTATTGTTCATGCATATTTAATTTCTGTTTATTTATAATATGATGTTGATGATGATGCTATGAACAGGCATGTGAATGTATGTGTGTGGTTAGTGTGCTTGATGCGAGTGGAGCATCAGGGGGAAGACGTGACACTGTGGTTCATCCTGGTCACCAGACTCTAGCTCTATCTCTATTCAAGTCTTGTCCACTAACATCGTCATATCGCCATTATCTTAGCAGAACTATTACGTCATAGGGTATCAGGAGAGGTGGTCTCGGACCGTGTAGTCTCTGACTCTGTCGGGGGGCCTTAGCTCTATCTCCATGGACGTATTGAGGGATGCTGGGGTGAGGCCTTGGATACACTGTTTGACATTAGGATTGGTTAGTTATGAGTTCAGTTTGCAAGCCCTCGCCAATAGGGGCTTACGTATTGGTATGGGTAGGGCATCAGGGGAAGTGTGATGCGGTGCGGTCCTAAGCACTTTAGCTCTATCCCTATTCCATGGTGGATGCATGTGGGGGCGACAATGGTGTTTGATCCATTGGACGGTTCCACACATTCGTGTATAGAGGTGCGGCGGCCACCTATCCTTTCTATTGCACATTGCAAACTTATGAACCGGACCAAAGATATGAATTGAATGCATGCATATGTTTGTTGTATTATTTTGTTTGCTCATTGAGCTGTGATGTGTGCTCACCCTTTTCGACGTCAAATATTTTTAGTTAATGATGCAGGTGCCACAGTGGAAGATTATATGAATGTTCCCACATACGGGCATGCGACGGTAATGGAGGCAGAAGTTATGATGGAGTCGCATGATTCGTCATGCCAGTGCAACTCTTGCATTTTTTATTAGATTTTGTTTAAGTTATACAGACGATGTAATTGATTTAATTATTTTAATTTATGTCATAGTCCTTTTGGAGATAATTGGATAATTTATTTACTTTATCATATCTAGACTCTCAGTTCATTTAATATATAAGACTTTCGCTATTGTTTATTTACTCTGATTATGGTTGTGGATGTATATGGTTTAAGCAAATGGACACAGTCTATTCAAGATCCTGGTTGAACCGTTGGTTTATTGATGGTGCATCACACCATTCTGAATAGTGTGGAATTGGGGTGTGACAACTTGGTATCAGAACTCTCAGGCCTTGTCTATTAAACCAGTATACTTTCACAAAAATTCGTGAACTGAGTTAGGATGAAAATTTAAAAGCTGTATTAATAATACACCATGAGCACCTGTGTTGTTTAAGACAAAATTAAGAAAGAGAATAATACACTATTAAAAGGAGAAACAAGTTTTATATATACATCAAATAAAAAACAACGTTTATACATATCCAAAATAGAGTACAGTCCACAATCCAGATAGTTACTCTGTAGTACAAAGAAAAACAAAGAGAAAAAAAAATATACATCATGGAGCTGGAGGTGCTGGAGGAGGAGGTGCCTCGCGATCTTTGTCGTAGTCCTCAGCATACACTCTAGTCAACCAGGCCACCTGAGTCTGTGTCGTCTGGAGACTAGCTATCAACTCGACCATCCACTGATCAGACGCACGCTGAGCATCTAAAAGCTCGTCTACTCTCCCATCAGTCGCGCGTTGAGCATCTAGAAGCTCTCCTACTCTCAGATCAGTCACACGCTGAGCCTCTCTAATCTCACGCAGTAACCCCATCATATCATCAGATGGTGGGTGTGAAGGACCAGCAATGTGTGAAGGAGCCCGAGATGGACCAGCTCCAGTAGAATGTAGTGGTGATGGCGGAGGTATGGCGTCTGCATCCATATACAAACGATCATCATCCTCAGACCCCCATGGACCCCTGCTGCTGCTGCTGTCGCCTCAGCGTCTGCTACCTCTACTCGAGTACGAGGATGCACCAGAGTATTTCTCTCATCATCACTGACCTGAGCATCCTGTATTCCCATCCTACAGATAGCCTGTCACACCCCAATTCTGATCCAACCAGAACGGTGTGAGTGAACCGTCATTGAACCAACGGTTCACACCAGGATCTCGAATAGGCCATGTCCACCCATACAAACCATTACACATAACCACAATCAGAATATAAATAATACAGCGGAAGACTTTAAATAGAATGAACTGAGTATCTATTGATAATTTAAATAAAATAACCAATTATTCAAATCCAAACATAAACTATAATATCTTTTACATCTCTTAATACCAAACAAAAATAACGGGAACAACTAAATAAAAATCCATCACAAGTACACACAGAAAGGGCACTCGCATGAAGCATCATGCTCGTCTTCCCCTACTTGTACATCCAGAGCAGCCACACCACCGTACGTCAGAGCGTTCACATAGTCGTCCACAGTGTAACCTGCATCAACATCTAAAAACATGTGTATATACAAGGGGTGAGCTACCAACACAGCTCAGTAAGACAATCAGAAAGTTTCACAAGATTATGCATGAGTAACAATCAATTTTATGTTGTGGTCTGATTTTAAGTTTGCAATGTGCTATAGAAAGGTTTGGTGGCCCCCGCACCTCTATACACGAGTGTGTGACACCTCATGGATCACACCCCCATTGGCCCACATGCACCCACCATGGAATAGAGATAGAGCTAAGATACCCACATACCTCCCCTGATACTCTACCCAGACCAGTACCTAAGCCCCTACTGGCCAGGGCTCGCAAACTGGGCTCGCAACTAACCAACCCTATATGTCATCAATGTATGCTCTATCCCAGCACAGTCGTCTACGGCATAGAGATAGAGCTAAGGCATTCCCGCACCTCCCCTGATGCCCTATCCGTAACTAACCCACTAGGATAGAAACATAACGCAGGTAGACACTATCCCAACATAACTCCCTACGGCATAGAGATAGAGCTAAAGCATCGTGGATAAGCCAGCGTCGACTCGGAATCCACAGTACCACATAACAATGGCCGGGACAACATCAATATCGGAGACCATCGTACCACGACCTTCCCCTGATACCCCACCCGTACCGAGCATGTTAAGACAGAATACTACAAAAGGTGCTAGTGTGAGGAGCGATCCCAGGCCCATGCCCTACTTCACACACTAACGAAAACAATCACATGCCTAACAATCACATCCTATCAATGCATGAACAATAACAATAACTGAAAGTAAAGGATGGCATGTGAATATGCACAAACAACACATCTCATATAATCAGGTGATTAACAATAATTTACTGTCCATTAATTATTAGGTTTGGGTCAGATTCCTTTACCTGACGCTCGTTCGATAACTTGCTCCACGTCGTAAGATCCAAACGATATGTCACAAAGTCCTACAACATTATTAGGGTTTCATTAAAATAACATTCTTAGAGTTTCATGTTGGTCGGAAACCAACAGGGTTACAAAATACCCTCACAGAGCTGACCGGTGGCATATACCGGTGGCAGCTCTGTGGGGAAGACTGGCGACCGGTATGGTCAGCCGGTCCCTACAGATAACCTCCCGAGAGGTAGCGGTCGCAACATACCGGTCGCACTATGTGCAACCGGTATAGTCGACCGGTATGTCTCCGAAAGACCATACATGGGTTTTTCGACTGCCGTCGATCATCCTCCATGAATTTTCAGGGTTTCTCCTATCCATTCTAAGTCTAGGCTTTGAGTTAGACTTATCCCCAACTCATTCAAGTCTCGTTTCGATGAATATCATCTCGAAACTCGAATCTAGGGTTTGACGACAACTTAGGGTTTATTGGCCAAATTAGGGTTTTAGATCAATACCTACTTTGCATGGTATTGATCCACCCACACAACTAACATAGGGTAAGAAGATGGATTCTAGAACTTACCATTGACTGGCGTAATGAGAGCGTCGTCGAACGGTAATGACGGCACCTCCTTCTTCTTCCTAGCCCCTTCTCCTTTCCAACCTCTTTCTCTTCTCTAGGGTTTGTGAGAGACAATGGAAAGAATTTGAGGAGGTTTAAGGGTGTATTTATAGGCTAGAAATAGGTTTTAGTAACCCTACTAGGATTAGAAAACTTCGAGGATTCGAAATCAGGAAAGCGGGACCCGTAGAGACCAATTTCTAAATTCCCGCACATAGCTGCGCAGGCCATACCGGTCGACCGGTACCAAGACCGGTACCATCGATCGGTATACCTAAAATCAGGTATAATTGGTCAACTTCGGTCCGATTTTGTACCTATTTGTTATCCGCTTGCCCTGTCTGGCCCGGTGATGATCGGAAGACCTGTCATGACACAAAACCAAGGTTTAGACCGGGTTTTCAGAGTGCGGGTCTTACAACTCCACCACCCTTAAAAGAAATTTTGTCCCCAAAATTTGCATATAGGTTCTACAACTCCCCCACCCTTAAAAGAAATTTTGGCCTCGAAATTTGAACGTACCTTGATCGTCGAAAAGGTTAGGGTACTCCTTCCTCATCGCGCTCTCTTCTTCCCAAGTAATTTCCTCCACATTTTGGCTTCTCCAATGCACCTTCACATAGTGGATATCCTTTGTTCGAAGTTGCTGAACTTTTCGGCTTGAGAGCATTCCAGGCACCACTTCGAAAGTTAAGTCTTCAGTCAAGTCTGGAAGATCAGCGATCAAGATATGCGATGGATCTCTGACATACTTCTTCAGTAATGATACATGGAACACATTATGAACGCTAGACATAGATGGTGGTAGAGCCAATTAATATGCTACATTACCACGTCGGGTCAATATCTCATACGATCCCACATACCTGGGGCATAGCTTCCCCTTTTTACCAAACCGTTTCAGACCTCGCACCGGTGATACCTTCAAGAACACTTTGTCACCCACTGCAAACTCCAGATCTCGACGTCGATTATCCGCATAGTGCTTCTGTCGGACTTGAGCCGTCTTTACTCTCTCCTTGATCTGATCAATCACTCAGCAAGTTTCTTCAACAAACTCCGGTCCTACAATTCTTCTTTCCCCCACCTCGTTCCATAACAGGGGTGTACAACACTTCTTCCCATAGAGTGCTTCATATGGGGCCATCTGAATTGTAGCCTAACTGTTGTTATAAGCAAACTCGATAAGTGATAGCTTCTCATCCCAAGCTCCTTTGAAATCTATTGCACAAGCTCGGAGCATATCTTCCAAAATTTGAATAGTTCGCTCTGACTGTCCGTCCGTCTGAGGGTGAAAAGCTGTACTGAACTTCAACTTTGTTCCCATAGCTTTCTGTAATCCTTCCCGGAACTTTGATGTAAAACGGGGATCTCTATCAGATACTATACTCTCTGGAACGCCATGAAGTCCGACTATATTATCAACATATAACTTGGCCGGTTTCTCCATGGTATACTGAGGTCTGACCGCAATAAATCGAGCTGTCTTGGTGAGTCGATCTACTATAACCCAAACTGCATCTACTGACCTTGGTGTCAAAGGTAAGCCAGTGACGAAATCCATAGTAATACAATCCCACTTCCATGCAGGTTCCGGTAATGGCTGTAGTAAACCTGCGGGTCTCTGCCTTTCCGCTTTAACTTATTGAAAATTCAGACACTGGAACACAAAACGAGCTATATCTGCTTTCATACCCCTCCACCAATATAGTCTTCTTAGGTCATGGTACATCTTGGTACTTCCTGGATGTACCAAATATGGAGTGTAATGAGCTTCAGTCATAACTCGGTCTCTGATATCGCAGTCTTCGCTCTCAGGTATACATAACCGTCCACGATACTTGAGTACCTTGTCTGAATCCAAGGTAAAGTCAGGATTGCACGTACCCTTCTCTAAGTCTTCCTGCACTGTCTTGAGATATGGATCCTGTAGGATTGCTGCCTTGATTTTATCAACTAGATCCGGTGAGATCTTCAAAGCTGCGAACATCATAGTGAACTTATGAATCAAGCCTTGCTCAACTGGATCTTCTGCAGTCTCAATTATATGCTCTTCATCACCTTCGATTGAACTAGAGGCTGCGGCACACAATGCAGCATTTGTACTTGGTCCTGCCTCAGGTTTCGATGCCCACTTTCTGCTTAAGGCGTCAGCCACAACATTTGCTTTGCCCGGATGGTACTAGATGTCGCAATCATAATCTTTTAACAATTCCAGCCATCTTCTCTGCCTCATATTCAGATCCTTCTGAGTGAAAAGATAAGTTAAGCTCTTGTGATCTGACTTGATCTGAAACTTCTCACCGTACAAGTAGTGTCTCCAAGTTTTGATTGCGTGAATAACCGCTGCTAGCTCCAAGTCATGCGTAGGATAGTTCTTCTTATGCTCTTTTAACTGTCTTGATGCGTAAGCAATCACCTGTTCTCCTTGCATCAATACACACCCAATACCCAACCCTGAAGCATTCGTATATAAGGTAAACGGAACGCTTGGTTCTGGGATGGTCAAGATAGGTGCAGAGACAAGTCTTGACTTTAAAGTCTGAAAGCACTTCTCACACTCATCTGTCCATATGAATTTCTCTCCCTTCTTGGTCAATCTGGTGAGTGGAACAGCGATCCTGGAGTAATCTTCCACGAATCTTCTATAATAACCAGCCAACCCAAGGAAACTACGAATCTCCGCAACAGATTTTGGTGCTTCCCATCCTACTATAGCAGCTATCTTGCTTGGATCAACCTTGATACCGTCTTCAGATACAACATGGCCCAAGAAAGCCACTTCCTTCAACCAAAACTCGCACTTCTTGAATTTTGCATAAAGCTTTACCTGTCTCAGCCGTTGTAGGGCTGCCCTCAAATGCGCTGTATGAGTCTCCTTGTCCTTAGAGTAAATCAATATGTCATCGATGAATACGATGACCGAAGTGTCCAACATATCATGAAACACTCGGTTCATCAGTTCCATAAACGACGCTGGAGCATTGGTCAACCCGAAAGACATAACTAGAAACTCATAATGCCCATACCTCGTCCTGAAAGCACATTTCGGAATATCTCCGGCCTTGATCTTCAGTTGGTGATACCCTGATCGGAGATCGATCTTTGAGAAAACCTTTGCACCCTGTAACTGGTCAAACAAATCATCGATCCTAGGCAAAGGGTATCGATTCTTGATCGTCAACTTGTTCAGCTCACGGTAGTCAATACATAGCCGCACACTTCCATCCTTCTTCTTGACGAATAATACAGGTGCTCCCCAAGGTGATATACTAGGTCGTATGAAGCCCTTATCCAACAATTCTTTTAATTGGGTCTTCAACTCCTTTAACTCGGTCGGGGCCATCCTGTATGGTGCTTTAGACACCGGCGCCGAACCTGGCATAAGGTCTATCACAAATTCTGTAGCCCTGTCTGGTGGTAAACCTGGGAGATCTTCTGGAAATACATCTGAAAACTCTCGTACCACCTCTAGATCTTCCATCTTTGGCACCTCGGCAGTGAAGTCGACTACAGATACCAGATAACCCACTCCCCCTTTCTCTAAGCATCTCTTAGCTTTTAGGGCAGAGAGGATCAGCTTCCGCTTCCTAGATAGCTTGATCCCAGCAAAACTATACTCCCTTCCCTCTTTGTCAGTAAGCACAAGCTTCCTTTCACCACATAAAAGGACGGCCGAATGATGGCCTAGCCAATCCATCCCCAAAATGACATCAAAGTCTACCATCTCAAGTAGTACTAGGCTTGCTTCTAAGTCTCGGCCCTCAATACATACAGTACATGGTCCATAATATTCGGTCAAAGCCACTTCGACTCCTAGTGGAGAGCGAACTATCAAGCTTGGGTTCAAATGCTTGATTGGTAACTCCATTCGCTTCCCAAAAGAAATAGAAATAAAGGAGTGCGTGGCCCCAGAGTCAAATAATACTCTGGTGGGTATACCAGCTACATTTACAATTCCTGGAATTTATTGCCCCTTAGTTCTACATGCTCATGCAAACTGAAAGAATAAACCAAATAGTAAGGGATAGAGTTGTACCCGTTACCACATCACGTGATGCGGCTGCCTCTTCAGTGGTGACCGCATACACTTTTCCTTGCTGGGGAGCTTGCTTCTTAGGTAGAGTGCAGTTCCTTGCGACATGTCCCAGCTGCTGACAGTTATAACATTTGATATTTGGGTTGTGTCCAGCGAACTGTGGCACAGGTGGTGCCGGGTTGTTTCTCGCAGGTGCTGTAGCGGTCTATACCTTGTATGGGCGGAATGGTCTAGTATTACCGCCACCCGAGCTCTCACTAGCAGATCTCTTCACTCCCCTGTTCTGAGCGAAGAAGTTGTCCCTCTGACTGGACTCTATCACCCTTGCAACCTGCACAGCCTCGTTGTAGATCTTCTTGTCCAGACCCAAGAGGTGCTCTCTGATGCTTCCACGTAGTCCCATGGTGAACCTACGTGTCTTGGTCTCCTCCTCTTGCATACTGGCCGGTGCGAAGAAAAATAGCTCTTCGTACCTCTACTGATAAGCATCTACGGTCGACTGAGACTGCTACAGATTGAGAAACTCTCTCTCCATTTGATCCTTGAAACTCTTTGGAAAATACTTGTCAAAGAAAGCAGCTTTAAACACTTCCCAATCAACCAGTGTATACTTATTCTCCAGATATGCCCGAGTAGAATTCCACCAAGCATTTGCGTCTTCTTTCAACATATGAGTGGCAAACAGAACCTTTTCCTCCCCAGTACAAGTCATCAATCGGAAGTTCTTTTTCATCTCAGCAACCCACTGTGCTGGCCACAATGGTTTCCCTGTCCTGCCCGTGAACGATGAAGGTTTCAACTTCAAGAATCTGTTCACTGACCTGCTCAGATCATGCTGTCCCTGCGTGTCTGCTCCGTACCATGGTGGTGGATACGGATAAGCTCCCGGGTACGCAGAAGGTGACGAAAACCGATGCGGTGGTGGTACGTTCTGTGCTTGGCCCCTCGGCCTTGGGCTACTCTGCATCGGTTGGGTAATATTAATTCCTCCTGACTCGGGCGTATTTCCAGCGGGAACAGAACCTGTTGGCCTGAGCATCTTCAGTACCTCGCTCAGAAATTCCTTCTGTTGAGCCTACATCTGATAGACCAAGTTTGTAACAATGGTCTCAGAATTCCTGTGAGGTGGGCCAGGTAAATTTGTCGGCACTTCTGGGACCTGTTCCTCCTCCACTTCAGGACTTGGTTCTCTAACCTGATCTTGTTCTACTTGTTCTTCTTCTAGGCGCATCCTGGCCTAATGACGCTTTTGCCCCCTTCGACCGTTCCCACCTGCCATCTCAGACTATTTTATTTGGATCTGAGAAGAAGACATAACACGTGAGAACATCAATAATAGTAGTGTTAGTCTTGAATAATGCAAGGGGAAATAGTCGAGAAGTAACATTTCAATTTACACAATTTTAGAAATTTTAAATTCAATTTTTCTGGCTCTTTGGTGCGTACCGGTCGCAACATACCGGTCGCACCCCTGTGGAATATGCTGCGGCCGGTATAGTCGACCGGTCAGAATTAAAATTCCGACAGAGACATAGCGGTCGCAACATACCGGTTGACACCCTGTATACAGTGTTGCGACCGGTATAGTCGACCGGTCAGAATAAAATTTCTGATCGAGACATAGCGGTCGCATATATCTGGGTGATACCGGTCGACCGGTATAGGCAAAACCGTCGATCGGTATGCCTATATTGGTTATAAAATCGGGAAAAAGTGAGATTTTCTCACTTTTTCCTCCCCCTTTCTTTTCCGGTGGCGATTCCTCTTTGGAGACTGAGTTGCTACAGTCCGACCGGTGCTTTTCGAAGGCGATTTCTTCCACTCAAGAGCTAGCACATCGTCTCTAGGTATGATCTCTCCCTCCCCATCATCTCTTTATCATTTTCCCATATCGTCTATATGTAGAAATCTAGGTTTTTCTTTGTTCGAGATGTTTCAATCGTAGGAACTCTTTTCCTTCGGCTTGGAAAGGGTTTAGGGACCCCCAAGAGCAAAAGCCCTCAACTAATTTTGGGTTCCACCGAAAGGTTTACATAAAAATTGAATTTTTCATATTTTGACCTAGGTTTTCAAAAAAATTTCGAAATTTCTAATTTTTCTTAAATTCTTGAAATTTCTCATTTGAATTGCTTGTGATTGGTTTTTTGAAGAGTGTGGGGGTTACGTAAGTCCTCCTCCCCATGTTTTTGGGTGAGTTCGAGGCTTTTTCCCAAATTACTGTCGTTATGCTGCCGAAATTTCGACAATTTTCGACAATTTCTAACTTTTCTCTTGTTTTTCTTTCGTTTTGCAGTTTAAATGGCTCCTAGACGCGCTCTCGGGAAACGCCCTCATGGCTCTAGTTCTCAGGCTCCCTCACCACCAGTTCCACAGTTAGATGAGCTATGGTTTCGTTCCTTGGAAGCACAAGCTCGGTTTCCATGGTTCGATAATAAAAGTATTGAATCAGGGCGCCGGGTCAACCTGGAACAACTGCACCGGTTCAATGTGGAGAGGGCTTTTGGCGCTCTAGGTTGGTTGCCGGTTATTTCATACACAGAGACCACATGCCCTAACTTGGTCAAGCACTTCTATGCGAACTTGGAACTTGAAGGGGATGTCGAGGATATGAACCAGTGTAGGGATCTACGTATCACCAGCTACGTCCGGGGTGTGCATATTTCATTTAACACCCATCAGTTGGCTGATCTTCTTGGGATTCCCAACGATGGAGATTTGGTGTACTGCGCCCCCAAGGCGAAAGGTTATTTGACTGATGATTTGCGCCGAGAGATAGCGCATCAGATCTTAAACCCTGGAGCCCCTATGAAGGCGGCTAGCCTGAGGCCTATACCTCAGGTATATAGTCGCATTATTCAGCACAACATAGTACCACGGAGCGGCCACTACAGTGAGTTGTCCCAGCTCACCCAGTACGTCACTTATTGCGTCTGCACAGGGGAGCGGATCTCACTTCCCTACCTCATCATCCGGGCTATGCATCGCGCGGCCGTGGCCGATCGGGCCAGCAACCTTCCATATGGCCGTCTCGTCACTTTCCTTCTTCGCCATCTGGGCGTGAGCTTGAGAGGAGAGGTAGCCGTTGAGGACACCATGACCTCCAACATCGACTGGGAGGTTATACAGAGGATGCAGATGGTCGATCTGCCGGTTAGTGACGACGAGTTGGAGGTTCGCCCTCGTCCACTTGGGAGAGTAGCAGCGGCAGCAGCAGCAGCAGCCGCGGCCAATGCGGCCTATGCGGCAGAGATGGGTGATGACGATGATGACGATATGGCTGAGGAAACACCAGTGCCTGCCCCACAGCCCGCACTGCACCACCACCATCTGTTCCCACAGCTGGACCATCTCAGCCTCCTCCCGACTCAGTGATGGGTATATTTATGGAGCTCAGGGACGCTCAGCGGGAGATGAGCCGTGACTTAGCACAGTTGACTCGCAGCCTCCGAGTCACACATGATCAGGTGCACTGGCTCAGGGTCCCTTACGAGCGAGATTATGATATAGCGGACCCCATACCTCCTAGGCCCCCTACCCCATGATTTTTCTTTCACTTACTCATGACTGTTTTACATATAACAGGGTAACTGTCCGGTTTGTGGACCGTACCCTGTAGTACTATTTATCAGATACTCATTTTCTTAGTTATTGAAAGTTTCAAGGTTTTTCCTAACTAGTGTATGTGCACATGTTAAGTTTCATATTTAACATAGTATATTATTCTCTTTCTTAGTCCGTCTCAGGTATCAAACAATGCTTAGGGTGCGTTTGAATTAATATTTTTAATTTTTCCTAACTCAGTTCATCGACTCAGTTAAGTGCAACATGGTTTGTTGGAACAGAGCCCGAGAGCTCTGATACCAAGTTGTCACACCCCAATTCTGATCCAACCAGAACGGTGTGAGTGAACCGTCATTGAACCAACGGTTCACACCAGGATCTCGAATAGGCCGTGTCCACCCATACAAACCATTACACATAACCACAATCAGAATATAAATAATACAGCGGAAGACTTTAAATAGAATGAACTGAGTATCTATTGATAATTTAAATAAAATATCCAATTATTAAAATCCAAACATAAACTATAATATCTTTTACATCTCTTAATACCAAACAAAAATAACGGGAACAACTAAATAAAAATCCATCACAAGTACACACAGAAAGGGCACTTGCATGAAGCATCATGCTCGTCCTCCCCTGCTTGTACATCCAGAGCAGCCACACCACCGTACGCCGGAGTGTTCACATAGTCGTCCACAGTGTAACCTGCATCAACATCTAAAAACATGTATATATACAAGGGGTGAGCTACCAACACAGCTCAGTAAGACAATCAGAAAGTTTCACAAGATTATGCATGAGTAACAATCAATTTTATGTTGTGGTCTGGTTTTAAGTTTGCAATGTGCTATAGAAAGGTTTGGTGGCCCCCGCACCTCTATACACGAGTGTGTGGCACCTCATGGATCACACCCCCATTGGCCCACATGCACCCACCATGGAATAGAGATAGAGCTAAGATACCCACGTACCTCCCCTGATACTCTACCCATACCAGTACCTAAGCCCCTACTGGCCAGGGCTCGCAAACTGGGCTCGCAACTAACCAACCCTATATGTCATCAATGTATGCTCTATCCCAGCATAGCCGTCTACGGCATAGAGATAGAGCTTAGGCATTCCCGCACCTCCCCTGATGCCCTATCCGCAACTAACCCACTAGGATAGAAACATAACGCAGGTAGACCCTATCCCAACATAACTCCCTACGGCATAGAGATAGAGCTAAAGCATCGTGGACAAGCCAGCGTCGACTCGAAATCCACAGTACCACATAACAATGGCCGGGACAACATCAATATCGGAGACCACCGTACCACGACCTTCCCCTGATACCCCACCCGTACCGAGCATGTTAAGACAGAATACTACAAAAGGTGCTAGTGTGAGGAGCGATCCCAGGCCCATGCCCCACTCCACACACTAACGAAAACAATCACATGCCTAACAATCACATCCTATCAATGCATGAACAATAACAATACCTGAAAGTAAAGGATGGCATGTGAATATGCACAAACAACACATCTCATATAATCAGGTGATTAACAACAATTTACTGTCCATTAATTATTAGGTTTGGGTCAGATTCCCTTACCTGACGCTCGTTCGATAACTTGCTCCACGTCGCAAGATCCAAACGATATGTCACAAAGTCCTACAACATTATTAGGGTTTCATTAAAATAACATTCTTAGAGTTTCATGTTGGTCGGAAACCAACAGGGTTACAAAATACCCTCACAGAGCTGACCGGTGGCATATATCGGTGGCAGCTCTGTGGGGAAGACTGGCGACCGGTATGGTCAGCCGGTCCCCACAGATAACCTCCCGAGAGGTAGCGGTCGCAACATACCGGTCGCACTATGTGCAACCGGTATAGTCGACCGGTATGTCTCCAGAAGACCATACATGGGTTTTTCGACTGCCGTCGATCATCCTCCATAGATTTTCAGGGTTTCTCCTATCCATTCTAAGTCTAGGCTTTGAGTTAGAGTTATCCCCAACTCATTCAAGTCTCGTTTCGATGAATATCATCTCGAAACTCGAATCTAAGGTTTGACGACAACTTATGGTTTATTGGCCAGATTAGGGTTTTAGATCAATACCTAATTTGCATGGTATTGATCCACCCACACAACTATCAAGCACTTACCGTTGACTGGCGTAATGAGAGCGTCGTCGAACAGTAATGGCGGCACCTCCTTCTTCTTCCTGGCCCCTTCTCTTTTCCAACCTCTTTCTCTTCTCTAGGGTTTGTGAGAGACAATGGAAAGAATTTGAGGAGGTTTAAGGGTGTATTTATAGGCTAGAAATAGGGTTTAGTAACCCTACTAGGATTAGGAAACTTTGAGGATTCGAAATCAGAAAAGTGGGACCCACAGAGACCAATTTCCAGATTCCCGCACATAGCTGCACAGGCCATACCGGTCGACCGGTACCAAAACCAGTACCATCGACTGGTATACCTAAAATCAGGTATAATTGGTCGACTTCGGTCCGATTTTGTACTTGTTTGTTATCCGCTTGCCCCGTCTGGCCCGGTGACGATCGAAAGACCTGTCATGACACAACACCAAGGTTTAGACCGGGTTTTCAGAGTGCGGGTCTTACATAGCCTCCCTGTCAAGGTCCGATGAGAAGGTATCCTCATGAATCCTCTCATCCAATAAATCAACGTGTAGGCGGGTGAGCAGTGTAGTGATCAGACGTCCGTAGGGTAGGTTACCTAGTTGACCCGGTAGCGTAGCACAGATCATAGTCTTGATGATGATATATGGTAGGCAGACAGGCTGCCTAGTGCAAATACAGTACAGAACATACTGGGTCAACTGAGAAATCATATCATAGTGGCCACTTTGGGGGATCAAGTTGTGCTGGATGATCTTGCAGTACACCTCTAAGGAGCTGACTTTCAATCTCAGCACGCATCGCCAAGGATAGGAACTGGGGTTCCTTAGGAGCACAGTACACCAAAGGGCTGTCATTTAATATGCTCAGGAGATCAGCCAACTGTTGGCAGTTAAATGAAACCTCCAACTTTTTTACGTAGCTAGTGATCCTGAGCTCCCTACCCCTCTCTGTGTCATTGCGATCCCCCACTATCTGGAGGTTGCAATAGAACTGCTTCACCAAAGTAGGACAAGTACAAGCCTCATAGGTGATCACAGGAAGCCAGCCTATGTCACCAAAAGCACTCTCCACGTTAAACAAGGCTAGACTAGTCAAGTTTACACAACGATCCCCTTTTACTTTCTTATGCTCATAGCGAGCATACCGAGCTTCTGCCTCATTGGAGTAGAAACGAATGGGGTCATGAGCCCTAGGAACCTTAGTATGAGCCATATTATCTGCAAAGACACAGAAAAATAAACAAGATATTAGATATGATGAAAAATCTTAATATTTCGACATTACAACGGCATGATTTGGCCAAAAGCCTCACTTTTCACCCAAACAACTAGGCAAGTGGACTTACATAGGTTCCAAACCATCCTACAAAGCTCATACAGTTGGAAATTTAATCTAGGAAGATTGAATTTGAAGAAATTTCAATAAATTGGAAAAATCTCAAAAATTAGGTAAAAAATAGAAAATTTTAAGTTTCTCGATAACCAACCGATGAAACTCAAATATTTTTGAGGGCTTTCATCCATTGGGTGACCAATAGAAAAAGCCCCCAATAAAAATTAAATTTTTACGATTAAAAAAATTTTAATTTGAAGAAAATGATGCAAAATGGATAAAAACCTAGTTTAGAAAGCTTAAAAATGGGAAACAGTAGAGAGCATACCTGAAGAGAAGGAGCGGGAGTCATGAACGGAAGAAACAATCACCAAACCCTAGGGGTCGATACTGTAGCAACTCAGGGGAAGTGATTTGAGTTGGAAGAAAAGAGAAAGAATAGGAAATGAATCCAAAATTAGGTTTAAAAACCTGATTTTGGATCGTAGGGTCGCAAAATTCGACAAAATGTGCGACCCTACGACCGACCCTACCATGGACCCTAGGCTCTCGGTGATCTGACAGACACCATGGGTTGGACCTAGGGTTGGACATATACTGACCCTACGATCGACCCTAGGCTCTCGGTGAGCTGACACGGTTTCTAGGGTCGCATACCCTAGGGTCGCATAAGGAACGACCCTACCATCGACCCTACGATGGAAAATTATGTATTTTCACTAAATGACTTGAAAAATTAGAAATTTATATTGATTAGTTGGAGTTTGACTTGGGAACAACTTATATTGATTGCCTCCCATGTTCTATGATTGTTTTCAGACACTACCACCACCAGAACAAGAAATGGCTGGGCGAAGAGTGACCAGACGAGGTCATAACCCAATTCCACCACCACCACCTGTGGAGGAAGACAGCCATGTAAATCCTGAAGTACAAGAGAATCTGAATATGGCACCGCCAGTAACTAATGGCCAGGAAAATCCTACAAACTTTCCAGCCCCACCTACGGATTGGCTACAGCCGTAATGAACTTGGCACAACAGCTGCAGCAAATACAGCAGGTGCAAGCCAATATGCAAGCTGCTATAGGAATGGCTTTTCCAGCTGCCCATACGACACCTATGCCAGTAGGGCAAGCTAGCATAGTACCAAGGGGAAGCAACACGGTACCCCACGCACCTCAAACACCAGTTATGCAGGCTCCAGTGTAGAATCCTGAGGTAGCTCAAGGTAGTTACTAGTACCAACCACCTATGTATGGGGCCTATGCTCTGTATCAGCTGGACCACTCTCGACTGATCGAGCATTTTCTGAAGATGAAGCCTAAAGAATATAATGGTAAACCAGCTGATCCTTTGTGGCTAACACATTGGATCGACGAAATAGAGAGGAATTTTATGATGATGATAGTAAATGAGGAAGTAAAAGTACTGTGTGCAACATTCATGCTAAAAGGCGATGCACACCACTGGTGGAAGTCCACACGGACTTATCTGTTAACCAAGCACGCCCAATTGACCTGGGCTATCTATAAAGAGACATTCTTTGAGAAGTACTTTCCCAGAAGTTTCAGAGATTCTATGGAGAGAGAGTTCTTGAGTTTATATAAGGGGCAAATGACTGTGGATGCATACCAACAACGTTATGAAGAGCTATTTTTCTTTGCACCCGCCAGCATGCAAGAGGAAAACACTAAGACCCGAAGGTTCATCATGGGACTCAGGGGAAGCATCCGTGAGCATGTTCTGAGTTTGGAAAAGAAAGTTTACAACGAAGCAGGACATATTGCTCGAGTAATTGAGTCGAGCCAGAAAGAGAGCTACTTTGCTCAAAATAGGGGTATTAAAAGGCCAAACGGAAATTCATACAACAGAGGGAATACAAGGACATTCGAACCCTTCCGTACTCAAGGCTTCAATGCTACAGCCAAGACTACTCCAGCAGCGCAACCGCAACAAAAGTAAACTAACGAAGGAGTAAAATGCTTTAACTACAACCAAATAGGACACTATTCAAGGGAGTGTCCTAAGCCCAAGAAGCAGCTACAACAAGGAAAGGTTTATGTTGTTACATCTGTGGATGCTACCGCATCGCCTGATGTGGTCACAGGTATGACCTGAACCTTTCATTTTGTGTTACATTATGTGAGCATGTAGACTAAATTAAAATAAATCACAGGTATCGTACCTATTAATGGCATATTCGCTAGAGTACTCTTTGATTCTGGAGCTACTCATTCTTTTATATCTGTGACATTTGAAAAGAAGTTGAATCTACCCCTCAAATATTTAGACTACAAACTGCTTGTACGATCACCTATGGGATTAGAAGTGAAATTAGAAAAAGGTAATGGACCATGTCCAGTTCTTATTGGCGAGAAGACTTTGGATGTAACCTTGATTCAACTTGAGATGACAAACTTTGACGTCATCTTGGGAATGGACTGGTTAGCTCGACATTCTGCAAACCTATTATGTGCAGAAAAGAAGTTGACATTTAAGGACAAGGAAGGAGCAGAGTTTAGTTTTGTGGGAACCAAACTTCCCCGTAAATGAAAACTCATCCTCTCTGCATTAAAGGCTAGAAAAGGCCTCGAGAAAGGAGGAGTTGGGTATCTAGTATCAGTGGTTGACCTCACCAAGGAAGTACCACGAATAGAAGCTATTGATGTTGTACGAGACTTTCCAGATGTATTTTCTGAGGAACTCCCAAGATTACCACCCGATCGAGCGATAAAGTTCGTTATAGACCTGATACCCAGAGCCGCGCCAGTATCTAAAGCACCCTATCGAATGGCTCCTACTGAACTGAAGGAATTGAAGGTACAGTTACAAGAATTATTGGATAAAGGTTATATCAGACCTAGCATATCACCATGGGGAGCACCAGTATTGTTTGTAAAGAAGAAGGACGGTAGTGTTCAACTGTGTATAGACTATCGAGAATTAAATAAGCTGACAATCAAGAATCGATACCCGTTGCCTCAGATCGATGACTTGTTCAATCAGTTGCAAGGTGCCAAAGTGTTCTCCAAGATCGATCTTCGGTCAGGATACCATCAGTTGAAGATTAAGGACGGTGATATTTCAAAGACAGCATTCAGAACAAGATATGGACATTATGAATTCTTAGTCATGTCTTTTGGATTGACTAACGCACTCGCAACTTTTATGGAACTCATGAATCGGGTATTCCATGATATGTTGGATGCGTCGATCATTGTGTTTATTGATGATATATTGGTCTACTCCAAGGACAAGGAAACTCATGTCATGAATCTAAGAGCCGCTCTACAGCCATTAAGGAAAGAGAAGCTTTACGCCAAATTTACAAAGTGTAAGTTTTGGCTAAATGAGGTCGCTTTCTTAGGCCATGTTGTATCCGCTGAAGGAATTAAAGTGGATCCTAGCAAAATTGAAGCCATTGTGAAGTGGGAAGCACCTAAGAGTGTTGCAAAAATTAGAAGCTTCTGAGGTCTAGCTGGGTATTATTGACGATTTATGGAAGACTATTCTAGAATTACCGTACCTCTCACCAGTTTAACTAAGAAAGGAGAAAAATTTTGTTTAGACCAAAAAATGTGAGAAAAGTTTCCAAACGTTGAAAGTTAGATTGATATCTGCTCCCATCTTGACTATTCCTATTCCAGGACAACCATTTACATTGTACACTGATGCGTCTGGATTGGGTTTAGGATGTGTACTTATGCAAGGAGAACAAGTAGTTGCATATGCCTCCAGACAACTGAAGACACATGAGAAGAACTATCCCACTCATGACTTGGAATTAGCAGTAATAGTACATGTTGTCAAGATATGGAGATATTATTTGTATGGAGAGAAATTTCTGATTAAATCAGATCATAAGAGTTTCACTTATCTTTTTAATCAGAAGGAGTTGAACATGAGACAAAGAAGATGGCTGGAATTATTGAAGGATTATGATTGTGATATCCAGTATCATCCAGGAAAGGCTAATGTAGTTGCTGATGCGCTAAGTAGAAAAGCAATGATAAAATCTCAAGGAGAGGTTAACACGACTACAGTGCTACAGGAAAAGTATTCAATTATGGTAATGAGCAGTTCGTGATAGATGCACCAGGTGGATTAACCAACCAAGGATTTATTCATCGGTTTTCAAATATGTTCGCAACATTGAAGATTGTACCTGATATAATTGATGAAGTGAAAGCCACTTTAAAATTAGACCATTATCTGAGAACGGTACAAGAAGACATCGAAAAAGGTAGGATTATTCTTGAGTTCACCTTGGACGATGAAAAGGTATTGAAGTGCAAAGGAAGAGTATGTGTTCCTGAAACAGAAAACTTGGACATTAAACACCGACTAATGAAGGAAGCTCACACCACCGCTTATTCGGTACATCCTGGAAGTACAAAGATGTATCATGATTTGAAGAAATTATATTGGTGGAGAGGAATGAAAGCAGGTGTAGCTAAATTCATGTCTCAATGCCTAAATTGTTAGAGGGTGAAGGCTGAACGAGAAAGACCTGCAGGATTATTGCAGCCACTGCCAGAACCAGCATGGAAATGGGACTGCATCACTATGGACTTCGTCACCGGGTTACCATTGACTCCTCGAGTAGTTGCCGCGGTCTGGGTGATTGTAGATCGTCTGACTAAGACAGCTCGCTTTATAGCTATACGACCACAGTATACCCTGGAGAGGTTAGCCAAGCTATATGTGGATAACATTGTGAGATTACATGGTGTCCCTGAAAGCATCATGTCCGATAGAGACCCACGCTTTACCCCAAAGTTTTGGGAAGGATTACAGAAGACTATGGGTACAACGTTGAAGTTTAGTACTGCATTTCATCATCAGACAGACGGACAGTCGGAGCGTACTATTCAGATTTTAGAAGACATGCTCCAAGCCTATGTAATTGATTTTAAAGGCTCATGGGATGAGAAACTACCATTGATCGAGTTCGCTTATAACAATAGCTATTAGGCTACTATACAGATGTCACCCTATAATCACTATATGGTAGGAAGTGTCGAACCCCTCTGTTTTGGAATGAAATTGGAGAACATAGCATTGTTGGACCAGAGTTTGTTGAAGAGGCTTGTCAAGTGGTTGACATTATCAAGGAAAGAGTTAGAACAGCTCAGAATTGTCAGAAACAATATGCAGATACTCGACGTCGAGACCTTGAATTTGTTGTAGGTGATAAGGTATTCTTGAAAGTATCACCTATGCGAGGTTTCAAACGATTCGGACAGAAAGGGAAGCTAAGTCCGAGATATGTCGGGCCATATGAGATTCTAGCTAAACATGGAAAAGTGGCTTACCAGTTAGCCCTACCACCATCTATGTCTAGTGTGCATGACGTATTTCATATCTCATTATTAAAGAAGTATGTCAGAGATCCAACACATGTTTTGACAGTGGATCCACCAGATCTAACTGATGAGTTGACATTCGAAGTAGCACCAACTGAAATCACAAGTCGGAAGGTTCAACGACTACGCAGCCATGACATATACTATGTTAAGGTCATCTGGAGGAGCCGAGACATAGAAGAGATCACATGGGAAGAAGAGAATGCTATGCGGAACAAAGACGCTCCTTGGTAATGGCTCAATCTATAGATAGAAAGCCCTATGATGGGAAACTACCACGTTAGGTCTGGAGAGAGATGGGACCGGTTATATAATAGGGGGAGCAAATGCAAGCTTTTTCTTTCAATAGCCGGCCAAATGACTACAGGATCATCGGTCTACTCTACCTCAATTCACCATTTTGAACCTTATACAGAAGGTTTTTCCATACCAGCTCCTTCTACCTATACCGCAGTTGAAGCACCTAAAAGAGATTTGGTGTCTTGTCACACCCCGAATTCTGTACCATTCAGAACGGTGTGATGAACTGCTAATAAACCAACGGTTCAACCAGGATCTCTAATAGGCCATATCCATTAAAAATAAAACCATGCATATCCACAACCATAATCAGAATAAATACACAGTAGCGGAAGTCTTATAGTAAATGAACTGAGAACTCTAACTGTAATAATCATAATTAAAATATCAAGTTATTGTTGTATCAACTGAGACATAAATAAATAAAATATCAATTACATCCCTTTATAAATTCAAATAAAATCCTAATAGAATACGCATGAGTTGCACTCGCATGAGGGGTCATGCATATCTACTAAGTATTCGGCTTTCATTGTAGCAACACGCGCATACACCGGAGCACTCATATAATCTTCAATCGTAGTACCTGCATCATCAACTAAAAATATTCGACGTCGAGAGGGTGAGCACACATCATGGCTCAATGAGCAAACAAAACAATACAATAAACATATGCATGCATTCAATTCATATCTTTGGTCTGGTAAATAAATTTGCAATGTGCTATAGAAAGGATAGATGGCCAAAGGTCACATTTATTGACGCCGCACCTCTATACACGAGTGTGTAAAGTCACCCAAAGGTAATGTTTATTGTCGTTCCACATGCACCCACCATAGACAATGTACACGCAAAGGTCACATTTATTGTTGTACCCATTGCCCATACCAACACGTAAGCCCCTGCTGGCGAGGGCTCGCAAACTGGGCTCGCAACTAACCAATCCTAATGCCAATCAGTGTATCCAAAGCCTCACCCCAGCATCCCTCAATACGTCCATAGAGATAGGGCTAAGGTCCCCCGGAAGAGTCAGAGACTACACGGTCTGAGACCACCTGCCTTCATACCCTACGACGTAATAGTTCTGTTAAGGTAATGGCGATACAACGATGTCAGTGGACAAAACTTGAGTTAGAGATAGAGCTAGAGTGCTGAGGCCCCGCCTATGACACCTCCCCCTGATACTCGCTCGCATCAAGCACACCAACTACACACATACATTCACATGCCTATTCCTATCATCATCATCATCATCATGTTATAAACAATAATTTAAATATGCATGAACAGTAATAATAGAAATATTATATGACATGTTGAATGCACATAACAAGCATACACGCATAGAATCAATCATGGCATTGGACTCAAGAATAAAACAGTTTATTATTAACCAATTAGTTTAGGTCTTGTTCCCTCATCTTTGCTTGATCGTAGGTCCTCTTTCAAGCTTTAAGAATCAACTAAATATCAATATTATATCACTAGAAGACCTAATCAAGTCGATAGAATTTAATTAGAATTAATTTTGATTTTAAAAGCATGCTGTTAACTGGGGGTCGATGCTAGGGTCGGAGGTTCCATCGACCTGGGTGCGACCACCCACAGTCTGGACTTCCCAAACACTGGGGGTCAATTGTTAAGTTTGGTAGGGTCGATTGGCCATCGACCCCCAGGGCGACCCCCTGTGGGTTTAGTCAAATTTTCATCATACAATCCATTCCTTCATGTTTGGGGTCTTATGGCTTGCTTCTACAATCCATTCCACACATGTTCTATGGTCTAGAACTGTAGTTCCTTCATCTATATGGTTTTTATGATCATCCCCATGGTTTTCCATGAAAACCTAACCATGGATGGATGATTTGGATTTTTCCTAGATCATTCCCTCTTCACTATCTATTCTAAGGTCTGTAGAATTACATTGAGATAGTATCCATACCTGAGAATTAGGCTGGTTTCTCTGAAGCCTTCTCTTTGATCTTCTTCTCCACTTTCCTTCTCTTCTCTTTCTCTCAATCGAATTAGGGTCCTAAAATGAGTGAAAGAGGCTTAGGGACATCCTATTTATAGAGTAAAAACTCCCAAAATAAGTCCCATTGAGATTAGAAAAGAATCCCATTGAAATTAGGAAAGTTCCTAATTCACGGTTTCTGTCGGCAGTGTCACACCCCAATTCTGCACTATTCAGAATGATGTGATGAACCGCTAATAAACCAACGGTTCAACCAGGATCTCAAATAGGCTATCCCCGCATTATCTAAACTTACACACATCCGTAATCATAATCAGAGTAAATACACAATAGCAAAAGTCTTATAATAACATGAACTGAGAAACTAAAATGATATTAATAATTTAATAGTAAATTATTCTGTTTTCAACTGAGACATAAATAATTATCAAATACATGTCTTAATAAATCCAATAAAGAAACCTATAAAATATCTAATACGACGATGCTAATGCACACGACTTGAGTTAGAGATAGAGCTAAAGTGCTGAGACCCGCCAAAGGTTAACGTTTATTGACGTTCTCATCACACCTCCCCTGATACTCGCACGCATCAAGTACATCAACCATACACATACAAGCACATGCCTATTCCTATCATCATCATCATCATCATGTTATAAACAATAAAGTAAATATGCATGAACAAGTAATAGAAATATTGGATGGCATGCTGTATGCACATTACAAATATATTCGCATAGAATCAAGCATGGCATATGACTCAAGAAATAGAAAACAGTTTTTCTTATTAACCAATTTAGTTTGGAGTTCTGGTTCGTCACCTTAGCTTGCTAATAGATACTTTTTCAAGCTTTAGAATCACCTTTACAGTGTTATTATATTGCTAAAAGACTTAACAAAGTCGATAAAATTTAATTAGAATTAATTCCAGATTTAAAAATCATGCTGTTAACTGAGGGTCGGAGGTAGGGTCGGAGTCCTGATCGACCCTTGGTGCGACCCTCCCTAGATTCTGAACTTCCCGAACACTGAGGGTCGATGGTCAGGAACACCTAGGGTCGGATGGTCATCGACCCTCGGTGCGACCCTCTGTGCACTTTGGTCCAATTCCCTCTCTTTGATCCATTCTTCGTGTTTGGGGTCCTATGGCTTGCTTCTACATTCCATTAAACATTCATTCCATGGTCTGGAACCTTGTATAATCCATCTAAATAGTTTTCATGCATTCTCCTATGGTTTTCCATGAAAACCTAACCATAGATTGATGGTTTGGGTTTCTCCGAGATTACACTCTCAACAATAACTAACCTAAGGTCTGTAAAAACTCATGGTTTAGTATCCATACCTGAGAAGATTACTTTTTCTCTGAAATTCTTCTCCTTTTTGCTAAGTTCTCTTCCTTGCCTTTCTTCTTCCTCTTTTCCTTCTCCTCTCTTTCTCTTAATTCAATTAAGGTTGTGAAAGGAGTGAAAGTGGCTTAGGGATGTCCTTTAAATAGAGTAGGAACATCCTAAATAAGTCCCATTGAGATTAGAATGGAATCTCAATCGAAAATTAGGAAGTTTCCTAATTTTATTTTCTTACGACAACCGAGGGTCGATGGGAGGGTCGATGATCCCGTTTACCCTAGGGTCCTAAGCTGTCCGACCCTCCCCTCAAAACTGAGGGTCTGACTTTCTGTTTTGGGAGGTCCGACCTTGCTTAGCTGGGTATGCGACCCTTCCCCTATTTTAAGTATTTTTGGGTCGATTTGATACTTGAGATCTCGATCTCCTTCACGCCCTTGGTCCATTTGACTCGACCATGATGGGTAAACCTGGTTCAAGGTGGTAAGACCGGGTTAGATTGACACGGGTCTAACAGGCAGACTGGGGGTCGATGAGGGGGTCGGAGATCCCGTCGCCCCCTGGTTCTGAAATGTTCGACCCCTGGTTAAAAACTCAGGGTCTGACTTTCTATCTTGGGGGGTCCGACCCTGCTTAACTGGTTGTGTGACCCTGCCCCTATTTTTAGTGTTTTTGGGTCAGTTTAATACCTGGGATCACGATCTCCCTCACGTACTTGATTCATTTGGCTCGACCATGATGGGTAGACCTGGTTCAAGGTCGTAAGACCGGGTTAGTTTGATACGGGTCTTACAACTCCCCCCTACTTATAAAAATTTCGTCCTCAAAATTGTACTTACCTTCCGAGTCAAATAAATGAGGGTATTGCTTTCGCATAGCATTCTCTTCTTCCCATGTAATTTCTTCCATATCTCTACTTCTTCAGATGACCTTAACTTAATAGATATCACGGTTGCGTAGTCGTTGAACCTTTCGGCTGGTGATTTCAGTTGGTGTTACCTCAAATGTCAAATCATCAGTCAAATCAGGTAAATCTACTGTCAGAACGTGCGTTGGATCCTTGACATACTTCTTCAATAAGGAAATATGTAATACGTCATGCACACTTGACATAGATGGTAGTAGTGCTAACTGGTACGCCATTTTCCCACACTTAGCTAGAATCTCATATGGCCCGACATATCTTGGACTTAGTTTCCCTTTCTGTCCGAACCATTTTAATCCTCGCATAGGCGATACTTTTAAGAATACTTTATCACCCACGACGAATTCAAGGTCTCGGCGTCGGGTATCTGCATATTGCTTCTGACGATTCTGAGCTGTTCTCACTCTTTCCTTGATAATATCGACCACTTGAAAAGTCTCTTCAACAAATTCCGGTCCAACAATACTACGTTCCCCGACTTCATTCCAAAACAAAGGAGTTCGACACTTTCGACCATACAGTGCTTCATAGGGTGACATCTGTATAGTAGCCTGATAGCTATTGTTATAAGAGAACTCAATCAATGGTAACTTTTCATCCCATGATCCTTTAAAATCAATCACACATGCTCGAAGCATATCTTCTAGAATCTGGATTGTACGCTCTGACTGTCCGTCTGTCTGCAGATGGAATGCGGTACTAAACTTCAATGTTGTACCCATAGCCTTTTGCAATCTTTCCCAAAACTTTGAAGTAAATCATGGATCTCTATCGGACACAATGCTTTCAGGTACACCGTGTAATCGCACAATGTTATCCACATACAGCTTAGCTAACCTTTGCAGTGTATACTGAGGTCGTATCGGTATAAAGCGAGCTGTTTTAGTCAGGCGGTCTACAATCACCCAAACTACGTCAACTACTCGAGGAGTCAATGGTAATCCTGTGACGAAGTCCATAGTGATGCAGTCCCATTTCCATGCTGGTTCCGATAACGGCTGTAACAGTCCTGCCGGTCTTTGTCGTTCAGCCTTTACTTTCTGACAATTTAGGCATTGAGACACGAACTTAGCTACATCTGCTTTCATTCCTCTCCACCAATATAATTTCTTTAGATCATGATATATTTTTGTACTTTCAGGATGTATCAAATAGATGGTGGTATGGGCTTCTTTCATCAATCGGTGTCTAATGTCCAAGCTTTCTGTTTCGCGTACACATATTCTTCCTTTGTACTTCGGTATCTTTTCTTTGACCAAGGTGAACTCAGGGTTAGTCCTACCTTTTTCGATGTCCTCTTGTACCGTTCTTAGGTAAGGGTCTGATTTGATAGCTGTCTTTACTTCATCAACTATATCCGGTATAATCTTTAATGCGGCAAACATATTTGAAAATCGATGAATAAACCCTTGGTTGGCTGATCCATCTGGTGCATCTATCACAAACTGCTCATTACCATGTTTGAATACCTTTCTGATAGTACACATTGCGGCGGTTGTGCTAACCTCTCCCTGAGATTTTATCATTGTCTTTCTACTCAACGCATCGGCTACTACATTAGCTTTCCCCGGATGATACTGGATATCACAATCATAGTCTTTCAATAGTTCTAGCCATCTTCTTTGTCTCATATTCATCTCCTTCTGATTAAATAGATAAGTAAGACTTTTAAGGTCTGATTTAATCTGAAACTTCTCCCCGTACAGATAATGTCTCCATATTTTGACAGCATGTACTACTGCTGCTAATTCCAAATCATGTGTAGGATAGTTCTTCTCATGTGTCTTCAGTTGTCTTGAGGCATAAGCAATTACTTGTTCTCCTTGCATAAGTACACATCCTAATCCTAGTCCTGACGCATCGGTATACAAGATAAATGGTTGTCCTGGAATCGGGATGGTCAAGATTGAAGCTGATATCAATCTAGCCTTCAAGGTTTGGAAGCTCTTCTCGCATTTATCCGTCCAAACATACTTCTCGCCCTTCTTGGTCAAACTGATAAGAGGTACGGAAATTCGGGAATAGTCTTCCACAAATCGTCGATAATACCTAGCTAGACCCAAGAAACTTCTAATTTCTGCAACGCTCTTCGGTGCTTTGCTTCCCACTTTACAATAGCCTCGATCTTGCTGGGATCCACTTTAATTCCTTCAGCGGATACTACATGGCCTAGAAATGCGACTTCCTTTAGCCAAAACTCACACTTTGTAAATTTGGCGTAGAGCTTTTCCTTTCGTTGTCGCTGCAGAGCGGCTTTTAGATTCTTAACATGAGTTTTCTCGTCTTTGGAGTAGACCAATATATCATCAATGAATACAATAATCGACGTATCCAACATGTCGTGGAAAACCCGGTTCATAAGTTCCATAAAAATTGCTGGTGCGTTTGTCAATCCAAAAGACATAACCAATAATTCATAATGTCCATATCTGGTCCTGAATGCTGTCTTAGAAATATCACCATCTTTAATCTTCAGCTGATGGTAGCCTGACCGAAGATCGATCTTGGAGAACACTTTGACACCTTGCAACTGATCGAATATGTCATCGATCCGAGGCAATGGATACCGATTCTTGATTGTCAGTTTATTCAGTTCTCAGTAGTCTATACACAATCGAACGCTACTGTCCTTATTCTTCACGAATAATACTGGCGCTCCCCATGGTGATATGCTAGGGCGAATGTAACCCTTGTCCAGCAGTTCTTGTAGTTGTACTTTCAATTCCTTCAGTTCAGTAGGAGCCATTCGATATGGTGCTTTCGATACTGGTGCGGCTCCAGGTATAAGATCTATAACAAACTTTGTAGCTCGGTCGGGTGGTAATCCTGGTAATTCTTTAGGAAATATGTTTGGATAGTCCCACACGACATCAATATCTTCCATTCGTGGTGCTTCCTTGGTAAGGTCGACCACAGATACTAAATACCCGACTGCTCCTTTCTCAAGGCACTTCTTAGCCTTTAGCGCCGAGAGTATGAGCTTTCGTTTACGGGGAAGTTTGGTTCACGAAAAATTGAACTCTGCTCCTTCCTTGTCTTTAAATATCAGTTTCTTTTTGGCACATAATAGATTTGCAGAATGCCGAACTAACCAGTCCATTCCCAAGATGACGTCAAAGTCTGCCATCTCAAGTTGGATCAAGGTCGCATCCAAGGTCTTTTCACCAATAAGAATTGGACATGGTCCATAACCTTTTTCTAACTCCACTTCTAATCCCATAGGTGATCGTACAAGTAGTTTATAGTCTAAGGATTTAAGGGGTAGATTTAACTTCTTTCCAAACATCACAGAAATAAAGGAATGAGTAGCTCCTGAATCAAAGAGTACTCTGGCGGGAATGCCAATAATAAGTACGATACCTGTGATTTGTTTTGGTTTAGTCTACATGCTCATACAATGTAATACAACTAACTAAAATTGTAAGTCATACCTGTGACCACATCAGGCGATGCGGCAACATCCTCGGATGTAACCTCGTAAACTCGTCCTTGATGTAGCTGCTTCTTGGGCTTAGGACATTCCCTTGCTATATGTCTCACTTGGTTGCAATTAAAACATTTTATCCCTTCAGTAATTGCTTCGGTTGCTGTTGAGCTACGTGAGTAGTCTTGGTTGCAGCGGTAAAGCCTTGAGCACGGAAGGGTTTGAATGTCTTGTTATTCCCTCCATTATAAGAATTTCCAGCTGGCCTTTTGATACCTCTGTTTTGCATGAAATAACTCTCCTTCTGGCTCGATTCTATAACTCGAGCAATTTGTGCCGCTTCATTATGAATTTTCTTTTCATGTCCCAGAACGTGCTCGCGGATGCTTCCCCTAAGTCCCATGACGAACCTTTGGGTCTTTGTGTTTTCCTCTTGCATACTAGTGGGTGCAAAGAAGAACAGCTCTTCATAACGCTGTTGATACGCATCCACGGTCATCTGTCCCTGATATAAACTCAGGAACTCTCTTTCCATAGAATCTCTGAAACTTCTCGGAGTACTTCTCAAATATCGCCTCTTTATAAATATCCCAAGTTAGTTGGGCGTGCTTTGTAAGTAAATACGTCCTGGTAGAGCTCCACCAATTGTGTGCATCTCCTTTCAGCATAAAGGTGGTACGCAACACTTTTTCTTCTTCATTTAGTGTCATCATCATAAAATTTCTTTCCATTTCGTCAACCTAGTGTGCCAACCATAAAGGATCTGCTAGCTTTCCATTGAATTCTCTGGGCTTCAGTTTCAGAAAACGCTCCACCAATCGGGAGTGGTCTAGTTGCTGTGGAACATACGCTCTATACATAGGTGGTTGGTATTGATATCCACCTTGAGCTATCTCAGGATTCGGTACATGAGCTTGCATGATAGGAGTCTGAGGTGCATAGGGTACTGTGTTACTCCCCCTTGGTGCTGTGCTTGCCTGTCCTGCTGGCAATGGAGGTGTCTGTGCAGCTGGAGGAGTTATGCCTATGGCAACTTGTATAGTAGCTTGTGCCTGTTGCATTTGTTGCAGCTGTTGGACCAAGTTCATTACGACTGTGGCCAAGTCTATAGGTGGAGCTGGCAGATTGGTAGGATTTGTCTGCCCATTTATGACGGACGGTGCCGTGTTCATGTTTCCTTGTGTTTTCAGGTGTGTCTGGTTATCTTCCCCCAAAGGTGGTGGTGGTGGGATAGAGTTACGGCTCTGTCTGGTTGCTCTGCGTCCCGTCATTAATTAATCTGATAGTGGGATTGCCTGAAATCATTGGACACGAGAGGCAATCATTAAATACTTCATTCTCATTTATTGAAACCACTAACAATTGCAAATTTTAAAATTTTCAGATCATTCTGTCGAAAATGCTGTGTTTTCGCTGCAGGGTCGATGGTGGGGGTCGATGGGTGTCCGACCCTCAGTCTGTGACCTTGGGAAATCACCCATTCTTCCCGAGAGCCGGGGGTCGATGGGGGGGTCGGAGGATGTCCGACCCAAGGTGCGACCCCTTGTCACACCCCAATTCTGATCCAACCAGAATGGTGTGAGTGAACCGTCATTGAACCAACGGTTCACACCAGGATCTCGAATAGGCCGTGTCCACTCATACAAACCATTACACATAACCACAATCAGAATATAAATAACACAGCGGAAGTCTTTAAAATAGAATGAACTGAGTATCTATTGATAAATTAAATAAGTATCCAATTATTCAAATCCAAACCATACATATAATACCGTTACATCACTTTAATCCAACCAAAAATAATGGAAATAAATAAAAGTCAAATCAAAGATACATGCAGAAAGGGCACTCGCATGAAGCGTCATGCTCGTCCTCTCCTGCCTGTACATCCAACGCAGCTACACCACCATAAGCCGGAGCGTTCATGTAGTCATCCACAGTGTAACCTGCATCAACATCTAAAAACATGTATATATACAAAGGGTGAGCTCACAACTTAGCTCAGAAAGACAATCAGACAGTTTCACAATATTATGCATGAGTAACAACCAATTTTATGCTGTGGTCTGGTTTTAAGTTTGCAATGTGCTATAGAAAGGTTTGGTGGCCACCGCACCTCTATACACGAGTGTGTGACACCTCATGGATCACACCCCCATTGGCCCACATGCACCCATCATGTAATAGAGATAGAGCTAAGATACCCCCGTACCTCCCCTGATGCTCTACCCATACCAGTACCTAAGCCCCTACTGGCCAGGGCTCGCAAACTGGGCTCGGAACTAACCAATCCTATATGTCATCAATGTATGCTCTATTCCAACACAGCCGTCTACGACATAGAGATAGAGCTAAGGCATTCCCACACCTCCCCTGATGCCCTATCCGCAACTAACCCACTAGGATAGAAACATAACGCAGGTAGATCCTATCCCAACATAACTCCCTACGGCATAGAGATAGAGCTAAAGCATCGTGGACAAGCCATCGTCGACCTCGGAGACCACAATGCCACATAACCATGGCCAGACTAGCATCAACATCGGAGACCACCGTACCACGACCTTCCCCTGATGCCCCACCCGTACCAAGCATGTTAAGACAGAATACTACAAAAAGGTGCTAGTGTGAGAAGCGATCCCAGGCCCATGTCCCACTCCACACACTAACGAAAACAATCACATGCTTAACAATCACATCCTATCAATGCATGAACAATAATAATAACTGAAAGTAAAGGATGACATGTGAGTATGCACAAACATCACAACATATATATTCAGTGTCAATAACAAAGATTTACTGTCCATTAATTATTAGGTTTAGGTCAGATTCCCTTACCTGACACTCGTTTGTTAGCTTGCTCCACGTCGCAAGATCCAAACGTGCTTTCACAAAGTCCTACAATATTATTAGGGTTTCATTAGAATGGCTTCTTAGGGTTTCATGTTGGTCGGAAACCAACAAAGTTACAAAATACCCTCACAGAGCTGACCGGTGGCATGTACCGATCGCAGCTCTATGGGGAAGACTGGCGACCGGTATGGTCAGCCGGTCCCCACAGACAAGCCCCCCGAAAGATACCGGTGGCAACATACCGGCCGCACTGTGTGCAACCGGTATAGTCGACCGGTATGTCTCCGGAAGACCATACATGGGTTTTTCGACTACCGTCAATCATCCTCCATGGATTTCCAAGGTTTCTCCTATCCATTCTAAGTCTAATCTTTGAGTTAAGGTTATCCCCAACTCATTCAAGTCTAATTTCGATGAATATCATCTCGGAACTCGAATCTAGGTTTGACGGCAACTTAGGGTTTATTGGCCAATTTAGGATTTTAGATCAATACCTACTTTGCATGGTATTGATCCACCGACACAACTAACCTAAAGTCATAGAGTAAGAAGATTGATTCAAACACTTACTGTTGACTGGCGTAACGTGAGAGTCGTCGAACGGTAATGGCGGCACCTCCTTCTTCTTCCTAGCTCCTTCTCCTTTCCAACCTCCTTCCCTTCTCTAGGGTTTATGAGAGATAATGGAAAGGATTTGAGAAGGTTTAAGGTATATTTATAGGCTAGAATTAGGGTTTAGTAACCCTATTAGGATTAGAAAAGTCTTAGGATTCGGAATCAGGAAAGTGGGACCCTCAGAAGTCGATTTCCAGATCTCCGCACTCAGCTGCGCAGAGCTGACCGGTCAACCGCTACCAAGACCGGTACCATCGACCGGTCAACATAAAATGATGAATATTTGACCGTCTTTGATCCAATTTTGTACATGTTTGTCATCCGCTCGTTCCGTCTGGTGATGATCGAAAGACCTGCTACGACACAAAACCAAGGTTTAGACTGGGTTTACGGAGTGCGGGTCTTACAACTCCCCCACCCTTAAAAGAAATTTCATCCCAAAATTTGCATATAGGTTTCACAACTCCCCCACCCTTAAAAGAAATTTCGGCCCCGAAATTTGAACGTACCTTGATCGTTGAAAAGGTTAGGGTACTCCTTCCTCATCGCGCTCTCTTCTTCCCAGGTAATTTCTTCGACACTTTGGCTTCTCCAATGCACCTTCACATAATGAATATCCTTGGTTCGAAGTTGCTGTACCTTCCAGCTTGAGAGCATCACAGGCACCACTTCGAATGTTAAGTCTTCAGTCAAGTCTGGAGGATCAGCGGTCAAGATGTGCAATGGATCTCTGACATACTTCTTCAGTAATGATACATGGAACACGTTATGAACGCTTGACATAGATGGTGGTAGAGCCAATTGATATGCTACATTACCACGTCGGGTCAATATCTCATATGGTCCCACATACCTGGGGCATAGCTTACCCTTCTTACCAAACCATTTCAGACCTCGCACCAGTGATACCTTCAAGAGTACTTTGTCACCCACTGCAAACTCCAGATCTCGACGTCGATTATCCGCATAGTGCTTCTGTCGAACTTGAGCTGTCTTTACTCTTTCTTTGATCTGATCAATCACTCGACAAGTTTCTTCAACAAACTCCGGTCCTATAATTCTTCTTTCTCCCACCTCGTTCCATAACAGAGGTGTACGACACTTCTTCCCATAGAGTGCTTCATATGAGGCCATCTGAATTGTAGCCTGATAACTGTTGTTATAAGCAAACTCGATAAGTGATAGTTTCTCATCCCAAGCTCCCTTGAAATCTAATGCACAAGCTCAGAGCATATCTTCTAAAATTTGAATAGTTCGTTCTGACTGACAGTCCGTCTGAGGGTGAAAAGATGTACTGAACTTCAACTTCGTTCCCATAGCTTTCTGTAATCATTCTCAGAACTTTGATGTAAAACGGGGATCTCTATCAGATACTATACTCTCTGGAACGCCATGAAGTCTGACTATATTATCAACGTATAACTTGGCCAGTTTCTCCATGGTATACTGAGGTCTGACCGCAATAAATCAAGCTGTCTTGGTAAGTCGGTCGACTATAACCCAAACTACATCCACTGACCTTGGTGTCAAGGGCAGGCCAGTGACGAAATCCATAGTAATGCAATCCCACTTCCATGCAGGTTCTGGTAATGACTGTAGTAAACCTGCGGGTCTCTGCCTTTCTGCTTTAACTTGTTGACAATTCAGACATTGGAACACGAAACGAGCTATATCTGCTTTCATACCCCTCCACCAATATAGTCTTCTTAAATCATGGTACATTTTGGTACTTCCCGGATGTACCGAATATGGAGTGTAATGAGCTTTGATCATAACTCGATCTCTGATATTGCAGTCTTCACTCTCAGGTATACATAACCGTCCACGATACCTGAGTACCTTATCTGAATCCAAGGTAAAGTCAGAATTGCTCGTACCCTTCTCTAAGTCTTCTTGCACTGTCTTGAGATGTGGATCCTGTAGGATTGCTACCTTGACTTCATTAACTAGATCCGGTGAGATCTTCAAAGCGGCGAACATCATGGTGAACTTATGAATTAAGCCTTGCTCGACTGGATCTTCTGCAGTTTCTATTATATACTCTTCATCGTCTTCAATTGAACTTGAGGCTGCGTCACATAATGCAGCATTTGTACTTGGTCCTGCCTCAGGTTTCGATGCCCACTTTTTGCTTAAGGCGTCTGTCACAACATTTGTTTTACCCGGATGGTACTGGATGTCGCAATCATAATCTTTTAATAAATCCAGCCATCTCCTCTGTCTCATATTCAGATCCTTCTGAGTGAAATGATAAGTTAAGTTCTTGTGATCTGACTTAATCTGAAACTTTTCACCATACAGGTAGTGTCTCCAAGTCTTGATTGCATGTATAACCACTGCTAACTCCAAATCATGTGTAGGATAGTTCTTTTCATGCTCTTTTAACTGTCTTGATGCGTAAGCAATCACCTGTTCTCCTTGCATCAGTACACACCCAATACCCAACCCTGAAGCATCCGTATATAAAGTAAATGGTACGCTTGGTTCTGGGATGGTCAAGATAGGTGCAGAGACTAGTCTTGACTTCAAAGTCTGAAAGCACTTCTCGCACTCATCTGTCCATATAAATTTCTCCCCCTTCTTGGTCAATCTGGTGAGTGGAACAGCGATCCTAGAGTAGTCTTCCACGAACCTTCTATAATAACCAGCCAACCCAAGGAAACTATGAATCTCCGCAACAGATTTTGGTGCTTCCCATCCTACTATAGCAGCTATCTTACTTGGATCAACCTTGATTCCGTCTTCAGATACTACATGGCCCAAGAAAGCCACTTCCTTCAACCAAAACTCGTACTTCTTGAACTTAGCATAAAGCTTTTCTTGTCTCAGCCGTTGTAGGGCTGCTTTCAAATGTGCTGTATAAGTCTCCATGTCCTTAGAATAGATCAATATGTCATCGATGAATACGATGACCGAAGTGTCCAACATATCATGAAACACTCGGTTCATCAGTTCCATGAATGACGCTGGGGCGTTGGTCAACCCGAATGACATGACTAGAAACTCATAATGCCCATACCTCGTTCTGAAAGCAGTCTTCGGAATATCTCCGGCCTTGATCTTCAGTTGGTGATACCCCGATCGGAGATCAATCTTAGAGAAAACCTTTGCACCCTGTAACTGATCGAAAAGATCGTCGATCCTAGGTAGAGGATACCGGTTCTTGATCATTAACTTGTTCAGTTCACGGTAGTCGATGCATAGTCTTACACTTCCGTCTTTCTTCTTAACAAATAACACAGGTGCTCCCCAAGGCGATATGCTAGGTCATATGAAACCCTTATCTAACAATTCTTGTAATTGGGTCTTCAACTCCTTTAACTCGGTAGGGGCCATTCTGTATGGTGCTTTGGACACCGGCGCCGAACCTGGCATAAGGTCTATTACAAACTCTATAGCCCTGTCCGACAGTAGACCTGGAAGCTCCTCTGGAATTACATCTGGGAACTCTCGAACCACATCTATATCTTCCATCTTTGGCACCTCAGCAGTGATGTCGACTACAGATACTAGATACCCCACTCCCCCCTTCTCTAAGCATCTCTTAGCTTTTAGGGCGGAGAGAATCAGCTTCCGTTTCCTAGATAGCTTGATCCCAGTAAAGCTATACTCCTTTCCCTTTTTGTCTGTAAGCACAAACTTCCTTTCACCATATAATAGGATGGCTGAATGATGGCCTAGCCAATCCATTCCCAAGATGACATCAAAGTCTGCCATCTCGAGTAGTACCAGACTTGCTTCTAAGTCTCGGCCCTCAATACAAACAGTACATGGTCCATAATATTCAGTCAAAGCCACTTCGACTCCTAGTGGGGAGCGAACTATCAAGCTTGGGTTCAAGTGCTTAATTGGTAACTCCATTCGCTTCCCAAAGGAAATAGAAACAAAGGAGTGCGTGGCCCCAGAGTCAAATAGTACTCTGGCAGGTATACCAGCTACATTTATAATTTCTGAAATTTTTATTATCCTTTAGTTCTACATGCGCATACACACAATGAAAATAGTAAGCCAAATAGAAGGGATAGAGTCATACCAGTGACCACATCAGGTGATGCAGCTACCTCTTCAGTGGTGAACGCATATATTTTTCCTTGCTGGGGAGGTTGCTTCCTAGGTAGAGTGCAGGTCCTTGCAATATGACCCACTTGCTGACAGTTGAAACATTTGATATTCGGGTTGAATCCGGCGTTCTGTGGCACAGGTGGTGCCGTATTGTTTCTAGCAGGTACTGTAGCGGTTTGAGCCCTGTATGGGCGGAAGGGTCTATTGTTACCGCCACCCGAACTCTCAATAACGGGTCTATTCACTCCCCTGTTCTGAGCGAAGAAGCTGTCCCTCTGACTGGACTCTATCACCCTCGCAACCTGCACAGCCTCATTATAGATTTTCTTGTCCAGACCCAATATGTGCTCTCTGATGCTTCCAGGTAGTCCCATGGTGAAGCTACGTGTCTTGGTCTCTTCCTCTTGCATACTTGCCGGTGCGAAGAAAAATAACTCTTCGTACCTCTGTTGGTAAGCATCCACAGTCGATTGAGACTGTTGCAAATTAAGGAACTCCTTCTCCATCTGATCTCTGAAGCTCTTTGAAAAATACTTATCGAAGAAGGCAACCTTGAACACTTCCCAATCCACCTATGTATGCTTCGTCTCCAGATATGCCCGTGTAGAATTTCACCAAGCATTTGCGTCTTCTTTCAGCATATGAATGGCAAATAAGACCTTTTCATCCTATGTACAGGTCATCAGTCGGAAGTTTTTCTCCATCTCTGCAACCCACTGTGCTGGCCACAATGGTTTCCCTATCTTACCGGTGAATGATGAAGGCTTCAACTTCAGGAATCTATCCACCGCCCGCTTCGGATCATGCTGTCCCCTGAGTGTTCATTCCATACCATGGTGGTGGATACGGATAGGCTCCCGGGTACGCAGAAGGCGACGGAAACTGGTGCGGTGGTGGTACATTCTGTGCTTGGCCCATCGGCCTTGGGCTACCCTGCATCGGCTGTGAAGTATTTTTCTCTCCAGACTTGGGCGTACCTTCAGTGGGGACAGAACCCGGTGGCTTGAGCATCTTCAGTATCTCGCTCAGGAACTCTTTCTGCTGAGCTTGCATCTGACAGACCAAGTTTGTAACAATGGTCTCCGAATTCCTATGAGGTGGGCCAGGTAAATTTGTCGGTACTCTGGAACCTGTTCTTCCTCAACTTCCGGGCTTGGCTCTCTAACATGGCCTGGTTCAACCTGTTCTTCTTCCTCGAGGCGCATCCTAGCCTGGTGACGCTTTCGACCCCTACGACCATTTCCGCCCACCATCTCAGACTATTCTGTTTGAATCTGAGAAGAAGACATAACACATGAGAATGAAGCAATAGTGGTGTTAGTCTTGAACAATATAAGGCGAAACAGTCGCAAAAAGGAGTATTTAAATTTACTAAAAATTTTAAAAAAAATTTTGAGATTTTTTTTCTGGCTATTCTGGTGCTGACCGGTCGATACATACCGGTCGACACTCTGTAGACAGAGCTGCGACCGGTATGGTCAACCGGTCAGAATGAAAATTCTGACCGAGACATAGCGGTCGCAGTCCGTTTGGGGTACCGGTCGACCGGTATGCCCAGAAAGGGCTTTCAAATCTCTCACTTTTTTTTCTTTCCTCTCCTCCGGTGGCGATTCTACTCTGGACTCCGAGTTGCTACAGTCCGACCGGTGACCTTAGAAGCCAATTCCTTCCGTTCAAAGCTTAGAACATCGTCTCCAGGTAGGTCTCTTCTTTCCTAAACAACTTTCTACAATTTTTCCATATCATCTATACCTAGAATTCTAGGTTTTTCTTTGATTGAGAGATTCTAACCGTAGGAACTCTTTTCCTTCGGCTTAGAAAGGGTTTAGGGACCCCCAAGCGCAAAAGCCCTCAACCTATTTGAGGTTCCACCGAACGATTTTTGGAAAAATCGAATTTTTTAAATTTTTTACCTAGGTTTTCCAAATTTTTTGAATTTTCTTGATTTTTCTTAAATTTTTGAAATTTCTTGTTGTAATTGCTTGTGATTGATTTGTTGAAGAGTGTGGGGGTTACGTAAGTCCTCCTCCCCATGTTTTTGGGTGAGTTTGAGGCTTTTTCCCAATTTACTGTCGTTATGCTGTCGAAATTTTGAAAATTTTCTAACATTTTCTTCATGTTCCCCTTTGTTTTGCAGTTAAAAATGGCTCCCCGATGTGCTCTTGGCAAACGTCCTCATGGCTCGAGCTCACGTGCTCCCCAGCCACCAGTTCCCTAATTTAACGAGCACTGGTTTCGTTCTATGGAAGCACAGGCTCGATTCCCGTGGTTTGATAACAAGAACATAGAATCTGGGCGCCGGGTTAACCTGGATCAGCTGGAGAGGTTCGATGTGCGAGCCACTTTCGATGCGCTTGGGTGGGTACCGGTAATATCCTATACTGATACCACCCGTCCCAACCTGGTTAAGCATTTCTATGCTAACCTGGAGCTGCATGGGGATGTTAACGATCCCAACCAGGGTAGGGACTTGCGCATCACCAGCTATGTCAGGGGTGTACCTATCTCATTCAACACCCACCAGTTGGCCGACCTTCTAGGGGTTCCTAATGATGGAGATCTAGTGTATTGCCCTCCCAAGGCGAAGGGCTATCTGACTGAGGATCTGCGCCGAGAGATAGCAGACCAGATACTAAACCCTGGAGCTCTTATGAAGGCGGCTAGCTTGAGACCTGCACCTCGGGTATATAGTCGCATCATTCAGCACAACATCGTGCCCCAGAGCGGCCATTACAGTGAGTTATCCCAGCTCACTTAGTACATCACTTACTGCATCTGCACCGGGGAGCGGGTCTCTCTCCCTTACCTCATCATCAGGACCATGCATCAGGCGACCCTGGCCGATCAGGCCAGTAACCTTCCCTACGGTCATCTCATTACCTTCCTGCTACGTCGCCTGGGTGTGAGCATGAGAGGTGAGGTGACAGTTGAGGATACTATGACCTCCGACATTGACTGGGAGGCTATTCAGAGGATGCAGATGGTCGATCTGCCCGTTAACGATGACGAGTTGGAGACTCGCCCTCGCCCACTCGGGAGGGTAGCAGCCGCAGCAGCAGCAGCAGCAGTAGCCAATGCGGCCTATGCGGCAGAGGCTGGGGGTGATGATGACGATATGGCTGGGGAAGCACCAGTGCCTGTCCCACAGCCTACACCTGCAGCACCACCGTCTACCTCTACAGCTGGACCATCTCAGCCTTCTCCCGACACCATGATGGGTATGATTATGGAGATCAGGGACACTCAGCGTGAGATGAGCCGTGACTTGGCGCAGTTGACTCGCAGTCTTAAAGTCACACAGGATCAGGTGCACTGGCTCAGGATCGCTTACGAGCGAAACTATGATATAGCAGACCCTATTCCTCCTAGGCCCCCTACCCCATGATTGTCCCTCTTTATTTTCTTCTCTTTTGATTGCTCATATAACAGGGTAACTATCCGGTTTGTGGACTGTACCCTGTAGTACTAGTACATTTGATACTCTCTTTTGGTTTAATGAAAGTTTTATGGTTCACCCTAACTAGTGCATGAGTATCATTAAATTCCATATTTAATATAGTGTATTATGCTCTTTCTTAGTCCGTCTCAGGTATCAAACAATGCTTAGGGTGTGTTTGTATTAAGATTTTTAAATTTTTCCTAACTCAGTTCATCGACTTAGTTAAGTGCAATATGGGCTGTGGACAGAGCCCGAGAGCTCTGATACCAAGTTGTCACACCCCAATTCTGATCCAACCAGAATGGTGTGAGTGAACCGTCATTGAACCAACGGTTCACACAAGGATCTCGAATAGGCCGTGTCCACTCATATAAACCATTACACATAACCACAATCAGAATATAAATAACACAGCGGAAGTCTTTAAAATAGAATGAACTGAGTATCTATTGATAAATTAAATAAGTATCCAATTATTCAAATCCAAACCATAAATATAATACCGTTACATCACTTTAATCCAACCAAAAATAATGGAAATAAATAAAAATCAAATCAAAGATACACGCAGAAAGAGCACTCACATGAAGCGTCATCCTCGTCCTCTCCTGCTTGTACATCCATCGCAGCTACACCACCATAAGCCGGAGCGTTCATGTAGTCATCCACAGTGTAACCTGCATCAACATCTAAAAACATGTATATATACAAAGGGTGAGCTCACAACTTAGCTCAGTAAGACAATCAGACAGTTTCACAATATTATGCACGAGTAACAACCAATTTTATGTTGTGGTCTGATTTTAAGTTTGCAATGTGCTATAGAAAGGTTTGGTGGCCCCCGCACCTCTATACACGAGTGTGTGGCACCTCATGGGTCACACCCCCATTGGCCCACATGCACCCATCATGAAATAGAGATAGAGCTAAGATACCCCTGTACCTCCCCTGATGCTCTACCCATACCAGTACCTAAGCCCCTACTGGCCAGGGCTCACAAACTGGGCTCGCAACTAACCAATCCTATATGTCATCAATGTATGCTCTATCCCAGCACAGCCGTCTACGACATAGAGATAGAGCTAAGGCATTCCCACACCTCCCTTGATGCCCTATCCACAACTAACCCACTAGGATAGAAACATAACGCAGGTAGACCCTATCCCAACATAACTCCCCATGGCATAGAGATATAGCTAAAGCATCATGGACAAGCCAACGTCGACCTCGGAGACCACAATGCCACATAACAATGGCCAGGCCAGCATCAACATCGGAGACCACCGTACCATGACCTTCCCCTGATGCCCCACCCGTACCAAGCATGTTAAGACAGAATACTACAAAAAGGTGCTAGTGTGAGAAGCGATCCCAGGCCCATGCCCCACTCCACACACTAACGAAAACAATCACATGCTTAACAATCACATCCTATCAATGCATGAACAATAATAGTAACTGAAAGTAAAGGATGACATGTGAGTATGCACAAACATCACATCATATATATTCAATGTCAATAACAAAGATTTACTGTCCATTAATTATTAGGTTTAGGTCAGATTCTCTCACCTGACGCTCGTTTGTTAGCTTGCTCCACGTCGCAAGATCCAAACGTGCTTTCACAAAGTCCTACAATATTATTAGGGTTTCATTAAAATGGCTTCTTAGGGTTTCATGTTGGTCGAAAACCAACAAAGTTACAAAATACCCTCACAGAGCTGACCGGTGGCATGTACCAGTCGCAGCTCTGTGGGGAAGACTGGGGACCGGTATGGTCAGCCGGTCCCCACAGACCAGCCCCCCGAAAGATACCGGTGGCAACATACCGGCCGCACTGTGTGCAACCGGTATAGTCGACCGGTATGTCTCCGGAAGACCATACATGGGTTTTTCGACTGCCGTCGATCATCCTCCATGGATTTCCAAGGTTTCTTCTATCCATTCTAAGTCTAATATTGAGTTAGGGTTATCCCCAAACTCATTCAACTCTAATTTCGATGAATATCATCTCGAAACTCGAATCTAGGTTTGACGGCAATTTAGGGTTTATTGGCCAATTTAGGGTTTTAGATCAATACCTACTTTGCATGGTATTGATCCACCCACACAACTAACCTAAAGTCATAGAGTAAGAAGATTGATTCAAACACTTACCGTTGACTGGCGTAACGTGAGCGTCATCGAATGGTAATGGCGGCACCACCTTCTTCTTCCTAGCTCCTTCTCCTTTCCAACCTCCTTCTCTTCTCTAGGGTTTATGAGAGATAATGGAAAGGATTTGAGGAGGTTTAAAGTGTAATTATAAACTAGAATTAGGGTTTAGTAACCCTATTAGGATTAGGAAGGTCTTAGGATTCGAAATCAGGAAAGTGGGACCCTCAGAAGTCAATTTCTGGATCTCCGCACTCAGCTGTGTAGAGCTGACCGATTGACCGGTACCAAGACCGGTACCATCGACCAGTCAACATAAAATGATGAATATTTGACCGTCTTTGATCCGATTTCGTACCTGTTTGTTATCCGCTCGTCCCGTCTGGCCCGATGATGATCGGAAGACCTGCTATGACATAAAACCAAGGTTTAGACCGGGTTTATGGAGTGCGGGTCTTACACCCCTGGTTCTCTGTCAGATTCCCGAGAGCCGAGGTTCGATGCGGGGGTCGATGGGTGGGTCGATTGTTTTAATCGAATTTTCTGACCCCCGGACTAAAAATCTGATTTTTAAGTTCCGATTCAAAGTCCATTTCCCATTCTTTCTTCTCCGCTTCGACTCAACTCATCCCTTTGAGTTGCTACAGTAACAACTTCGATCCGTTGGTGGTTTACACTCCTTGTTTCATCGTCCACACCTCCGCTACAGGTATGTCTTCTACCTTTTCATGTTTTTAGGTTTCTTTAGCTAGGTTTTTGCTCGTATATCTCGTATTTTTCAAATTAAACTTTTTTCCAACCGTAAAAATTTAATTTTTATTGGGGGCTTTTGTTGTTGGTGGCTCGAGGAACGAAAGCCCTAAAAAATATTCCAGTTTCATCGGTTGGTTATCGAGAAACTCGAAATTTACACTTTTTGCCCTAATTTTGTCGAGATTTTGAATTTCTTGAAATTTCTTGCAATTCAATCTAATTAGTTGAAATTTTTGACTGTATGAGTCTCACAGGATAGTTTAGGATCTATGTAAGTCCTCCTGCCAACGTGTATGGGTGAGACTTTTGACCAATTTACATCGTTATTATGTCAAAATTTTGGATTTTTACTCTCTACTAATCCATTATTTGTTTTTCTTTCTTATTTGCAGATACTATGGCTCGTACCAAGGTACCCAGAGTTCACGACCGTCTTCGCTTCCATTCCAATGAAGCCGAGTCACAGTATGCCCACTACGCTCGCAAGAAGGTAGAGGGTGGCCGCAAAGTGGACTTGGCTAGCTTAGCCTTGTTCAATGTGGAGGGGGCCTTTGGTGATATGGGATGGCTTCCCATCATTACCTATGACTCGTGTACCCGTCCTGACTTGATATGCCAATTCTACTGTAATCTCCAGGTGGTGGGAGATTACAATGATGTTGAGAGGGGTGGTGAGCTTCGGATCACCAATTACGTCAAGGGGGTTGATGTTTTCTTTGATTATCGACAGCTGGCCGACTTGTTGGGCATTTCCTATCCTGGCCCCTTGGTGTTCTGTGCTCCTGGAGAGCCCCAGTTCTTTTCTCTATAGATGAGGGCTGAGATCGATCGTCAGCTCATCAGACCTGATCGCTGGGAGATGAAAGCGAGTTATCTGCATTCAGATCCACGGGTTTACTGCAAGATCATTCAGCATAATCTGATACCACAAAGTGGACACTACGAGAGGGTCTCCCAGTTGACCCAGTACCTGCTGTACTGCATTTGCACTAGGCAGCTCGTCTGCCTTCCTTACATCATCATGCAGACGATGATCAGTGCCACGTTGCCCAGTCACACTGGCAACCTTCCTTATGGACGCATGATCACTACCTTGCTTACCCACCTGGGGGTTGGTTTTTGGATGAGAAGATTCAGGAGAAATCCTTCTCATCGCCTCTGGATTAGAAGGCTATTTGCAAGATGGGCATGCAGGATGCCCAAGTCAGCGATGAGGAAAGGAACGCAATGGTGTGCCCTCGCACTCGAGTGGAGATGACTGACGCTGAGACAGCAGCAGCAGCAGCCACTGGAGCAGGGGTTCATGGGGATGATGATGATTGGCTATACATGGGTGTAGATGTCATACCTCCTCCATCACCTCATCATGCTACTAGAGCTGGTCCGTCTTCTTCAGCTAGTCCTTCGCATGCAGCTGGTCCATCGTATTCTCCATATAATGACATGATGAGGATATTGCACGAGATACGAGAGGCTCAGCGTATGTCTGACCTGAGGATGGGAGAGCTTCTAGAGGCTCAGCGCCTGTCCGATCAGCGGGTGGGAGAGCTTCTGGTTGCTCAGCGCTTGTCGGATCAGCGGGTGGGAGAGCTTAGGGATGCTCAGCGTGTGACTGACCAGCGGGTGGCTGATCTCACAGCTAGTCTCCAGACGACCCAGACTCAGATAGCTTGGTTGACTAGAGTCTACGCTGAGGACTATGATAGAGACCGTGAGGCACCGCCTCGCCCATAACCTCCAGCTTCTTGATGTACTTCTTTTATTTTTCTTTTTATATTTCAGAATAACTGTCAGGACTGTGGACTGTACTCTGCTTTAATCATATATATATAAATATTTGTTCTTCCTTTTGGTTGTATATAAATTTATTTCTCATTTAATAGATGCATTATTCTTTTTCAGTTTAGTCTCAAACAACACAGATGCTTATGGTATGTTATTATTACATCTTTTAAATTTTTATCCTATCTCAGTTCACTACCTTTTGTGGAAGTATACGGTTTCACAGATAAAGCCTGAGATGCTCTGATACCAAGTTGTCACATCCCAAATTCTGTACCATTCAGAACGGTGTGATGAACCACTAATAAACCAACGGTTCAACCAGGATCTCTAATAGGCCATATCCATTAAAAATAAAATCATGCACATCCACAATCATAATCAGAATAAATACACAGTAGCGGAAGTTTTATAGTAAATGAACTGAGAACTCTAACTGTAATAATCATAATTAAAATATCAAGTTATTTTTGTATCAACTGAGACATAAATAAATAAAATATTAATTACATCCCTTTATAAATTCAAATAAAATCCTAATAGAATACCAATGAGTTGCACTCGCATGAGGGGTTATGCGTATCTACTAAGTCTTCGGCTTCCATTGCAGCAACACGCGCATACACCGGAACACTCATATAATCTTCAACCGTAGTACCTGTATCATCAACTAAAAATATACGACGTCGAGAGGGTGAGCACACATCATGGCTCAGTGAGCAAACAAAACAATGCAACAAACATATGCATGCATTCAATTCATATCTTTGGTCTGGTAAATAAGTTTGCAATGTGCTATAGAAAGGATAGGTGGCCAAAGGTCACGTTTATTGACGTCGCACCTCTATATACGAGTGTGTGAAGCCGCCCAAAGGTAACGTTTATTATCGTTCCACATTCACCCACCATGGACAATGTACACGCAAATGTCACGTTTATTGCTGTACCCGTTGCCCATACCAACACGTAAGCCCCTGCTAGTGAGGGCTCACAAACTAGGCTCGCAACTAACCAATCTTAATGCCAATCAGTGTATCCAAGGCCTCACCCCGACATCCCTCAATACGTCCATAGAGATAGGGTTAAGGCCCCTCGGCAGAGTCAGAGACTACACGGTCCGAGACCACCTCTCCTCATACCCTACGGCGTAATAGTTCTGCTAAGGTAATGGCGATACGACGATGTCAGTGGACAAGACTTGAGTTAGAGATAGAGCTAGAGTGCTGAGGCCCCGCCTATGACACCTCCCCCTGATACTCGCTCGCATCAAGTACACCAACCACACACATACATTCACATGCCTATTCCTATCATCATCATCATCATCATGTTATAAACAATAATTTAAATATGCATGAACAGTAATAATAGAAATATTGGATGACATGTTGAATGCACATAACAAGCATACACGCATAGAATCAATCATGGCATTGGACTCAAGAATAAAATAATTTATTATTAACCAATTAGTTTAGGTCTTGTTCTCTCACCTTTGCTTGATCCTAGGTCATCTTTCAAGCTTTAAGAATCAACTAAATATCAATATTATATCACTAGAAGACCTAGTCAAGTCGATAGAATTTAATTAGAATTAATTTTGATTTTAAAGCATGCTGTTAATTGGGGGTCGATGCCAGGGTCGGAGGTTCCATCAACCCTGGGTGCGACCACCCACAGTCTGGACTTCCCGAACACTGGGGGTCGATTGTTAGGGTTTGGTAGGATCGATTGGCCATCGACCCCCTGGGCGACCCCCTGTGGGTTTAGTCAAATTTTCATCCTACAGTCCATTCCTTCGTATTTGGGGTCCTATGGTTTGCTTCTACAATCCATTCCACACATGTTCTATGGTCTAGAACCGTAGTTCCTTCATCTATATGGTTTTTATGATCATCCCCATGGTTTTCCATGAAAACCTAACCATGGATGAATGATTTGGGTTTCTCCTAGATCATTCCCTCTTCACCATCTATTATAAGGTCTGTAGAATTACATGGAGATAGTATCCATACCTGAGAATTAGGCTGGTTTCTCTGAAGCCTTCTCTTTGATCTTCTTCTCCACTTTTCTTCTCTTCTCTTTCTCTTCTCCTTCTCTTCTCTTTCTCTCAATCCAATTAGGGTTCTAAAAGGAGTGAAAGAGGCTTAGGGACGTCCTATTTATAGAGTAGAAACTCCCAAAATAAGTTCCATTGAGATTAGGAAAGAATCCCATTGAAATTAGGAAAGTTCCTAATTCACGATTTCTGTCGGCAGGCTGGGGGTCGATGAGGGGGTCAGAGATCCCGTCGACCCCTGGTTCTAAAATGTCCGACCCCTGGTTAAAAACTCAGGGTCTGACTTTCTATCTTGGGGGGTCCGACCCTGCCTAACTGGTTGTGGGACCCTCCCCCTATTTTTATTGTTTTTAGGTCAGTTTAATACCTGGGATCACGATCTCCCTCACGTACTTGATCCATTTGGCTCGACCATGATGGGTAGACCTGGTTCAAGGTGGTAAAATAGGATTAGTTTGATACGGGTCTTACACAATATCCTCACCTGTTCGACTCAGGAGGTATGTACAAATTTCGAGGATGAAATTTTTAATAAGAGGGGGGAGTTGTAAGACACGTATCAAACTAACCGGTCTTACCATCTTGTACTAGGTCTACCTATCATGATCGAGCCAAGTGGACCAAGTGCGTGAAGAAACCACAAGATCAGGAATGAAAATTAACTCAAAACAATCAAATATGAGGGTAGGGTCGCATGCCTAAACATGTATGACTAACCCCACATCAAATAGAGTCCAACCCATGACTTTGGCTGTGTGGTCGCATGACTAAAAAATCGTAGGGTCGACGGATTCTACGACCCTACGAGAACAGTCAGAAATCAAAAATTAGGAAACCTTCCTAATCCGAGGGGGTTCTTTCCTAAACTCATTGGGGCTTATTATGGAGTGTTTCCCTCTATAAATAGGACGTCCCTTAGCCTCTTTCACTCCTTTATAACCCTAATTGAAAGTGAGAGAAAGAGAAAGAGAAGGAAGAGAAGAAAAGAAGGAAACTTGAAGAAAAAGACTAAGGAAGAGGAGGAAGTTCAGAGAAACCTCTGAATTAAGGTATGAACCTAATTCCCTACCTGAATAAGAGAGCCTAGAATAGTTTATGAAGAACATAGGATTAGAAGAAACCCAAATCATCCATCCATGGATAGATTCCAAGAGATTCCATAGAGAAAATCATTATGGACAATGAATGGTGTATAATTGTAGTTTTGAGCCATAGAACAATCATAGAATGGACCATGATAGTAAGCCAAAGGATCCAAACATGAAGGAATGGACTGTAGAGTGAAAGGTCGACTCAAAAAATGTGTGGTCGCACGTAGGGTCGAATGATATCCGACCCTACAAGACCACATGATCAACCACATGCCCTTGGAAAATCCCAGGGAAGGAGTGGTCGCATGTAGGGTCGAATGGTATCCGACCCCACCTGTGACCCTATACCCTAGGGTCGCAGAAACTGCTACCCTAGGTGCTACCCTACCCTGCGACCCTACCCCTGTGGTCGCAGAAACTGCTACCCTAGGTGCTGCCCCACCTACGACCCTACAGTTTCAATTAGTTTAAAACATATTGGAATTAATTTGAATTAAAATCTATTGACTTATTAGGTCTTTTTAGTGATTTAAAAGTGATTCATAAAGCTTGAACGAGGATCTACGCTCAATCAAATGTGAGGGAACAAGACCTAAACTAATTGGCTAATAATAAATTATTTTTGTTTGTTGAATCCAATACCATGAATGATTCTATGCTTGTATGATTGTAATGTGCATATCACATGTCATCCAATATTCCTGTTATTATTGTTTATGCATATTTAATTTTTGTTTATTTATAATATGATATTGATGATGATGCTAGGAATAGGCATGTGAATATATGTGTGTGGTTAGTATGCTTGATGCGAGTGAAGCATCAAGGGGAGGACGTGACACTGTGGTTCATCCTGGTCACCAGACTCTAGCTTTATCTCTACTCAAGTCTTGTCCACTAACATCGTCATATCGCCATTACCTTAGCAGAACTATTACGTCGTAGGGCATCAGGGGAGGTGGTCTCGGACTGTGTAGTCTTTGACTCTGTCGGGGGACCTTAGCTCTATCTCTATGGACGTATTGAGGGATGCTGGGGTGAGGCCTTGGATACACTATTTGACATTAGGATTGGTTAGTTGCGAGCCCAGTTTGCAAGCCCTCGCCAATAGGGGCTTACGTATTGGTATGGGTAGGGCATCAGGGGACGTGTGATGCGGTGCGGTCCTAAGCATTTTAGCTCTATCCCTATTCCATGGTGGGTGCATGTGGGGGCGGAAATGGTATTTGATCCATTGGGCGATTCCACACATTCGTGTATAGAGGTGCGACGGCCACCTATCCTTTCTATTGCATATTACAAACTTATGAACCAGACCAAAGATTTGAATTGAATGCATGCATATGTTTGTTGTATTGTTTTGTTTGCTCACTGAGCTGTGATGTGTGCTCACCCTTTGCGACGTCAAATATTTTTAGTTAATGATGCAGGTACCACAGTGAAAGATTATATGAATGCTCCCACATACGGGCATGCGACAGCAATGGAGGCAGAAGTTATGATGGAGTCGCATGATTCGTCATGCGAGTGCAACTCTTATGTTTTCGATTAGATTTTGTTGAAGTTATACAAACGATGTAATTGATTTAATTATTTTAATTTATGTCGTAGTCCTTTTGAAGATAATTAGATAATTTATTTACTTTATCACAGCTAGGCTTTCAGTTCATTAATATATATAAAACTTCTGCTATTATTTATTCTCTGATTATGATTGTAGTTGTGTATGGTTTAAGCAAATGGACACAACCTATTTGAGATCCTGGTTGAACCATTGGTTTATTGTCAGTTCATCACATCATTCTGAATAGTACAGAATTGGGGTGTGACGTAAGCCCCTATTGGCGAGGGCTTGCAAACTGGGTTTGCAACTAACCAATCCTAATGTCAAACAGTGTATCCAAGGCCTCACCCCAGCATCCCTCATTACGTCCATAGAGATAGAGCTAAGGCCCCCCGGTAGAGTCAGGGACTACATGGTCCGAGACCACCTCCCCTGATGCCCTACGACATAATAGTTCTACTAAAGTAATGATGATACGACGATGTCAGTGGACAAGAATTGAGTAGAGATAGAGCTAAAGTGCTTAGGACCGCACCGCATCACACTTCTCCTGATCCCCTACTTGTATCAAGTACACTAACCACATACAAACATTCACATGCCTATTCCTAGCATCATCGTCATCATCATATTATAAATAAACAAAATTAAATATGTATGAACATTAATAGCAGGAATATTAGATGACATGTTAAATGCAAATTACACGTATACAAGAATAGAGTCATTCATGGCATTGGACTCAATAAATAAAAACAGTTTATTATTAGCCAATTAGTTTAGGTCTTGTTCTCTCACCTTTGATTGCTAGTAGATCCTCGTTCAAGCTTTATAATTCACTTTTAAATCACTGGAAATACCTAACGAGTCGATAGATTTTAATTAGAATTAATTATAATATATTTAGACTAGCAAAAACTAAGAGGTCGCAAGTGGGGTAGCACCTGGGGTCTCAGTTCTGCGACCACAGGGTGTAGGGTCGCAGGGTAGGGTAGCACCTGGGGTCTCAATTTCTACGACCCCAGGGTGTAGGGTCGCAGGTGGGGTTTAACATACATCGACCATACGTGCGACCACACCCTCCCTGGAACTTCCCGAGGGCATGTGGTCGATCATGTAGGTCTCGTGGGGTCGGATATCATTCGACCCTACGTGCGACCGCACGTGTTCTTGGTCGACCTTTCACTCTTAAGTCCATTGCTTCATGTTTGAATCATTTGGCTTACCATCATGGTCCTTCCTATGATAGTTCTATGGCTCAAACTATAATTTTTATACACTATCCATTGTCCAGAATGATTTCCTCCATGGATTCTCTTGGAATTTGTCCATGGATGGATGATTTGGGTTCCTCCTAATCCTATCTTCTTCGTGAACTATTCTAGGCTCTTAATTCATGTAGGGAATTAGGTTCATACCTTAGGTTTGCTGAGATTTAGAGTTTTCTCTGAACTTTTCTCTTCCTTGGTCTTCTTGTTCAATTTTCCTTCTCTTCCTTCTCTTCTCTTTCTCTCACTTTCAATTAGGGTTATAAAGGAGTGAAAGAGGCTAAGGGATGTCCTATTTATAGAGGAAAACCCTCCATAATATGCCCCAATGAGTTTAGGAAAGACCCCTTCGAATTAGGAAGGTTTCCTAATTTTTAATTTTTGACTGTTTCCGTAGGGTCGAATGTAGGGTTGCAGAATCTGTCGACCCTATGTTTTTTAAAACATGCGACCCCACGATCAAAAGTCATGGGTTGGACTCTTTTGAGGTGGGGTCGGTCATACCTGTCTAGACATGCGACCATACACTCATATTTGACTGTTTTTGAGTTAAATTTCATACCTGGTCTTGTGGTTTCTTCACGCACTTGGTCTACTAGGCTCGACCATGATAGGTAGACCTGGTACAAGGTGGTAAGACCGGTTAGTTTGATACGGGTCTTACACCCACCATGGAATAGAGATAGAGCTAAAGTGTCTGGATCAAACACCGCCAACACTTTCCCTAATGCCCTACCCATACCAACACATAAGCCCCTATTGGCGAGGACTTGCAAATTGGGCTCGCAACTAACCAATCCTAATGCCAAATAGTGTATCCAAGGCCTCACCCCAGCATCCCTCAATACGTCCATAGTGATAAAGCTAAGGCCCCCCGACAGAGTCAGAGACCACACGGTTCGAGACCACCTCCCCTGATGCCCTACGACGTAATAGTTCTGCTAAGGTAATGGCGATACGATGATGTTAGTAGGCAAGACTTGAGTAGAGATAGAGCTAGAGTCTGGGGACAAGGTCAAAGACCACTATGCCACGTCCTCCCCCTGATGCTCCACTCTCATCCAACACACCAACCACACACATACATTCACATGCTTATTCTTAGCATCATCATCATCATCATATTATGTATAAACAGAATTAAATATGCATGAACAGTAATAATAGAAATATTGGATGACATGTGAGATGCACATTACAAGTATACAAATATAGAATCAATCATGGCATTGGACTCAACAAAGTAAACAGTTTATTATTATCCAATTAGTTTAGGTCTTGTTCCCTCACCTTTGATCGTTGGTTGTTCATCTTTCAAGCATTGTAAATCACTTTTGGACCACTTGAAAACCTAATAAATCTATGGATTTCAAGTTAGAGTTTATATTCATTAATTACAGTATTTAAATGTCTCATCTGGAATCAATTAGACCTCCAGAAGCTGAGTGGTCATAGGTGTGGCTGCACTTGTGGTCTCAGTTTCTGCGACCACAGGGTGTGTGGTCACATATCATGCGACCACGCACATGCGACCACACCCTCCCTAGAAACTTTTCGATGGCGCATGGTAGACACATGTGCCTCGTGTGGTCGACCATAGCTGTGACCACACGAGTGTTTGGTCGACTTTCATTCTCAGTCTAATCCCTTAATGATTTGATTCCTTGAACTATCATTAGGGTCCTTCCTATGATTGTTTTATGGCCTTAAATTTGTATTTTTCACAATTATCTACTCCAACCTACTCTTCATGGATTTTCTTTTAGTTTTTGTCTATGGGTCTCATGGTTGAGATCCTATTTTGAATCAATACTTCCTCCATGATCTATTTTAGGCATTCAACTAATGTAGGGGATGTTTTCAGACCTTAAATTTGCTGAAGAATCAGAGCTCTCTCTGAAATTCCTTTTCTTAGTCTTTCTCTTCAATTCCCCTTCTCTTCCTCCTCTACTCTTTTTCTCTCTTTCAGTTTGAGTTCTAAAAGAATAAAAGAGGCTAAGGGACGTCCTATATACAGAGGAAAACCCTCCATATAGAGTCCTACTTTGATTAGGAAAGAACCCCCTTTCCTAATTTCGGAGTCAATTATACCATCGTGTGGTCGCATGTGGGGTCGCAGGATCCGTCGACCACACATCCCAGACTCCAGTGGTCTCATTATTCTGAGGTGTGGTTGACCACACCTATTTAGGTATGCGACCATACGTCTCAATTAGATGATTTATTGTTCGAATTACATACCTAGCCTTGTGGTTTCTTCACGCACTTGGTCTACTTGATCCGGCCATGATAAGAAGACCTAATACAAGGTGGTAAGACCGGGTTAGTACGATACGGGTCTTACAGTACTAATGTGAGGAATGATCCTAGACCCCAGGCCCTTTTCATTTCACACATCAATGGAAATAATTACATGCCTAACAATCACATCCTAGCACAGCGAGTATGCATGAACAAAATATAATAACAAAAAGTAAAGATGACATGTGAATATGCACAAGCAACACTCCATAGAAACAAGAGTAGTTATTAGCAACGTTTTACTGTTATTAGTTAATTAGGGTTTAAGTTCGATTCTCTTGCCTGACCCTTGATTGCAACTTTGCTCTATGTCATCAAGTCTAACCTCGTCGTCAAAAGGTTCTACATATCATTAGGATTTATTTAGAATTAGTTTCATAGGGTTTATGTTAGACGAAAATCAACTAGGGTCGAAAAACACCCCATTCATTGCATACCAATCACATATACCAGTCATGGTACCATGGAAAATGGTGTGACTGGTATAGTCGACCGGACACCCTTGGCAAGTTCCCGAGAGATACCAATTGCACATCATGCCATCGGTATGGTCGATCGATATGCCTCCATAAGACCGCCAACTTGGTGTTCGTCTTCTGTCGGTCTTCTAACTTGACTTCTAGGGTTCCTCCTATGCATTCTATGCCTGAGCAACGTACTAGGGTTTATTTTATCCTTCATTCAAATTCTATGTGCTAATGAATCTCTAGTTTTAGAATCCAACTCTGGGTTCATTAGTCGAATAAGGGTTTAATGGCAAACTAAGGATTCTGGATCATTACCTAGCCTTTGCATGGTATTGATCAATCAATTAAATAACCTAAACTAGGGAGAGGCAAAGACACTTACCATTGGTCTATGAACTACGATGTTTTTCTTCCAACGGAGTCTTCTCTGTAACCCTCCTCAGCTTCTTTTTCCTCTTCAGATCGCCTTCTCCTCTCTAGGGTTTGTAAGAGTCAACAAAGAAGATTTAAGGAGGTTTAGGAGTCATTAAATAGACTAGGTTAGGTTTTAGGAGAGTTTCCTATGTAAGGTAAGTCTCTAAGACTGAGATTTAGAAGGCAGGACCCACTAAGATCCGTTTCCAGATCTAACTAGTCTGCCTGCGTAGACATACCGGTCGACCAGTACTACGATCGGTATTATGAAACCGGTATGTCTCAAGACACATCCTAACTAGTTCGTTTCGATTATTTTCATACCTGAACTTTGTGGTTAGTCATCCGCTCGTCCTGTCTAGTCTGGTTATGATTGAAAGACCTGTTACGACATGAAATAGAGGTTAAATCGGGTTCGTAGAGTGCGGGTCTTACAGATAGTGTGTTATCAAACATGTTTCTAATCCAAAGATGCTTTGGAATCTATTTCAGAATTGGGTTATCAAACAAGTTTCTACTCCAAAATAATCCTAGATTAGCTTGGAGTAGAATCCAAATTTGAACCAAAATCTAGAATCTAGAAGCAGAAGTTTTATCAAACGGGCCCTAAAGCAACTAGTCAAAGAAGGGCACGTACCCAATACAAGTTACTAATTCAGAAGAGACATGTGGCATTACCCCAAGGTTAGTTGTTAGATGCCACATCAGTAGACAGTTAAAAGGAATGTTATCCTCCATGTTCTCATGATAACGGTGTGAATAGGAATGGGTTGAGTCCGTATCGCCACAGAGCAACAGCAACATCTAGATCTGATCTATCTATTTGGCAATGTATTACCTATTTGCTTCCTTATTAACAATTGTCATCACCATTTATTGAACGAGAACCAATGGCAACAATGAGAAACCCTCCCTAGAATTTAGGGATAATTTTCGCTTACCCCCCTCCCCCTTACTTTCTTTTTATGTCACCCACCCCCAACTTTGCCAATAATATCACACACCCCCTCAGTTGTTAAATATGTATCACATAGATGCAAACATAACTAACCTGTCTGTTAAATGATGATGTGACAATGTTAAAAGTAGGGAAATTCTTATAGACCTCCTCTGTAGTTTGTCTAAATGTTACGGAACACCCTCCATTTGAAAAAAATGCAAAAAACCTCTCCCATAATACATTTATAAAAGCCCACTCTTACAAGTTTTTACCGTTTCTAATTTTTCAAATCCCAAACTTATCCTTTACCCTTTTTATTGTAAAAGGGTAAAATAAAATTTTTAACCGACGGAAAACTGACATATCACCAGCTTCAAGTCCTTCTCCCTCACAAGGAGATTAAGCGAAAGAGAAAAAGAGAAAAGGCAGAGAGATGGAGAGGACAAGAGAGAGGGAAGATGGCAGAGAGATTGGATAGAGGGCGAACCAAGAAGTGGGGAGGAGGGAGAAAGCGAGATGCTGAAACAGAGAGATAGAGAAAGAAAGCGAACAGAACAGAGAGAAATACCTGAAACGCTAGCCGTAAAGAAAGAAGGGCAGGCTCTTCTGCAACTGGTAAGATAAAGAAGTTGCCGCTTGAGTGGTGGACGAGTCTAAGATGGTGGAAGGCTCTGGCAATTCGGTTGGCGTTGGGCATCAGAACCCTCGGCCTTGCGCCCTGATCTCTCAGCTACTTGTTTGACTAGGTTCAATACTGAACACAGGCTTGTCACCGTTGCACTGTCCATGGCGAGAACAGCCATGCCAGAGTTAGCTTGCGCAGGCACCGATGATGATGAACTTTGATTTCTCTTACTCTTCTTCTTCATCGTTTCATCAATAGCTCCTTTTTGATCCACTGTTGTTTCCATTCTTTCCTCCTTAATTGGAACAAGAGAGAAACCGAATCGGTGGCCCAACATCTCTGTACACAATGCTCTTTCTTTCTATCTCTACGATTCATCATCTGCCTCTCTCTCTCTACCTCTCTCTGGCGTTCCACATCCCAACACAGTGAGGAAAGAACAGTCTGCAACCCCGGATGAGATCATCAAGTACATCCCATTAGCTGTTGCTCGCCTCTGATCTCTTCAGAATGGAAAAGATTCACCATCATCTGCTTCATCTATGGTGTGGCCTTAGCCAGCACTGTCAATTCAGGTATCGGAGCATCACTCTGTTATATTTCTCTCGCTCCTTATTGTAAACCCTAAGTTGGTTGCATAGCTCTTTGGGTTTTTATTTTATTTTTTTTATTATTTTTTTTTGAATCTGTCTCAAAACTTGATATGCTGTTGTGCTTTGGGTTTCTGGGGTGTTTTCGACTTCGGATTAGAGCAATTAGTGAATCACTTTCCTTTTCTTATCGACATGTCTTTTTGAACTCTGTTTGCACATTCTTCATTAATCACCGAAAATGGTATATTGGTGGTGGCGGGAAACAGTGGTAGTGGCGGGGTCTACTGTAGTGGCAGTGGCTATGGTGGTATAGAGATAAGAGTAGGAGTAAAAGTTGCAGTCGTCGGAGAAGATGAAGAATGTAACAAAATAGAAAAGAAACTTACCTAATTACAATCATAAATTAACAAGGAAAGTAAATCTAGACAACTTAGGAAATAAACCATAACCAATAAGGAAACAAATAAACAACTATAATAGAAATAAATCTACTACAATAAATGGAAATAACTAATAGATGCAAGACCATATGTAGCACCGATAGTTGGGACCTATAGCATATCGTTAACTCTAACACTCACCCTCAAGCTGAAGTACGGGGGAATGTAAGAGTTTTAGCTTGAAACAACTTATCAACAGAAATAGGAACAACAGTAATAGTAGTAACGTAGCACAGTATATGTTATTGTGAACCCAAGCAGTAATAATAGCATAGTTTGAGGTCATTGTGAACCAAGTAGAAGTAGCATCAGCAATAGAATAGACACCAAGCAGCAATTGTAGTAGCAGTAGCAGTTGTAGCAAGAGCAGCAATAATGGTAGCTTGAACACAAACAAAAGTAGTAGGTTGCATCACGTTCAACAAGGAGGTAGAGGTTGCATCACGTGCAACTATAGTAGACTATAGGTTGCATCACGTGCAACAAGTAGGTAGGCTCCAACATGAATAGGGATACAGAAAAGTGTCTCTTGTGTCTCTGATACCATGTCAAGTTTCCAACTCAAAAGTCCTACATTGCTCTAGGTTCCTTTTCATATTAACCCTAAAAAGAAGGCTAAGTCACCGCAAGAGGGACACCTGATCCACAAAAGAGGGACTATGGTTACCTAAAGAGGGATGGTTACCCAAAAGAGGGACTTTATGTCATCCCTAAAGAGGGATCAATCACCCAAAAAGAGGGATTTTATGTCACCCCTAAAGAGGGACTAGTCACATGAAAAAGAGGGACCAGTCATTTGAAAAGTACCATGTATTGCCACATATATTGCCACAGATACACCACCTAATGGTGGGGTTACATGTGAGGGGGAGTATTGGGAATAGTCCTACATTGCTAATGGGATTAGAATCTTGGGGTTTTATGTATGGAGAGTCCCTCCACTTTTTAGTTCAAACTTTTGAGTTGGAAACTCGACATGGTATCAGAGCCCACATTGCTAATGAGATTGGAATCTTGGGGTCTTATATATGGAGAGTCCCTCCACTTACTAGTTTGAACTTTTGAATTGGAAACTTTACATGGTATCAGAGCAGGTGTCATTTTGAGAGTCGCTTAGGTCATTGTTCTGGTGTGCTGCTACTGTTGCTGTCATTGCATTTTGCTAATAGTTTCTCATTTGTTTTCTGCTACACTACCTACTGATGTCCTCTGCTACGTAGATCTGCTACTGTGCTTCATTTTTAACTCTCAATAAAATACTTCTACACTCTTGATTTCTGCTGCAGATTTTCTGTTGATCTGATCTATTGTATAAGAATTGATCAGATCTGATCTACTATTACTGTTTTCTGGTTTGTACGGTTGCCCTGTGAGTTTCATATTGTTATGGTTTGCTGTGAGTTTCTAGTTTTCTCTTCTGGTTCCTGATTTATTATCTTCCTTAATCCTTCCTTCGGGTTATGATTTATTCCCTTCTATTTTTCCCTTTTAAGCTTTTGCTGTGGCAATTTTGTTTCTGGCGGTACTTGAACTCTACCAAAATTCGGATTAAATCCCATCAATTCACTCCTTTCTTTTCTGAGATTCTGAGCATCAGTAGATTTTACCTAAGCAACCCTAATGCCTAGGAATATTAACTTGAAAGCAGTCCTGTTACAGAATATTGATAGGAAAGGGAGTGATAATCTCTTTCCACTCTTGAGTGAACCTAATAGGAAATAATCAAATAGAGAATAATATTCCAAGCACAATAAAATCCACACGCATAATACAAGAAATTTTTACGTGGAAAACCTCCCAAATGTGAGGAGTAAAAATCACGGGACTATAGTCCACTCAAATCTCTTCACTATCACCAAAATATGGGAATACAAGAGTCTTCTCTAGTTATAACTAGAGGCATACAATAACATCATTCCTCAAGAACACAACATTCTTGGCATATATCATCAAAAACATCTAGAACAATATGTTCTAGGAATACACCATCAACAACCCAAATACCAAGATGAAGATTGAAAGAGATCTCACCCGAATAGGTGAAAACGTTGATTATCGGACTGATCTAGAAGACTCCAATCATCAATCGCACCGTTCAGAATGAAGAACTATTAGTTACGAATCTGCTGTCCAAATTTCAGCTCAATCGGACCACGGATGACCTTCCGATCCTCACCTTGATTGAAATTATGCAGCTTTCTTCTCTTCTCTGTTTTGGGCGGACAGCAACTCACTTAACCTCTCTTTCTCTCCTTGTTTCATTCTAATAGGGTTAAAGAGATAAAACCCTAATTCAACTATAATTGAGAAAGTTACTTAAGGGCCCTTACTCCTTATGGGCTTATAAGTAATGGGCCTTCCTCTACATAAGAGGGAAATCCAACCCAACAAATCTTCCCCTCTTGACTATGTGGAGGAATCCATCATACCAGTGATCAAACGACAAACCTCAAGCTTTTCTCTTGGTAAAGTCTTTGTCAACATATCTGATCCATTATGGTCGGTATGAATTTTTTCAATCTCTAGTAACTTAGAATTCAAAACATCTCTAATCCAATGATATCTCACATCAATATGTTTTGATCTAGAGTGAAAAGTAGAATTCTTACCAAGGTGGGTAGCACTCTGACTATCACAGAACAACACATATTTTTCTTGCTTGAAGCCAAGCTCCTGCACAAACTTTTTCATCCAGAGAAACTCTTTGCAAGCTTCCGTTGCTGCAATGTACTCTGCCTCGGTAGTAGAAAGAGCAACACATTTCTGTAATCTTGATTGCCAAGCTACAGCTCCTCCTGAGAAAGTTATCAAATAACCCGAAGTAGAGTTACGAGTATCAACATCTCCAGCCATATCAGAATCTGTGTAGTCAACCAATAAAAGGTTTCTCACTTCCAAAACATAATTTCAAATCATACGTTCCCCGGAGATACCTCATAATCTACTTAACTGCATTTCAATGCTCTCTTCCTTGATTTGAGAGGAAACGACTAACGATGTTAACTGCATGTGCTATCTGGCCTTGTGCAAACCATTGCGTATATCAGACTTCCCACTGCTGAAGCATATGGAACTCTTTCCATGTTTTCCTTCTCTTCGTCAGTAGACGGGCTCTGCTTGGTACTTAATCTAAAGTGAGTAGCAAGAGGAGAGCTAACCACTTTAGCTTTGTCCATCTTAAATCTTTGAAGTACTTTTTCTATGTACTTCTCTTGAGACAACCATAATTTCTTGGTATTCCTTTCTCGAATGATTTTGATGCCAAGAATTTGTTTTGCTTTTTCCAAGTCTTTCATAGCAAAAGACTTGCTCAATTGTTTCTTTAACTTGTCAATCCTTGAAGCATTCTTCCCAACAATTAACATGCCATCTACATAAAGCAAAAGGATAACAAAATCATCATCAGAGAATTTTTGGACAAAAACACAATGGTCAGAAGTAGTTTTTCTATAGCCTTGCTCCCCCATAATTGAGTCAAACTTCTTATACCATTGTCTCGGTGCTTGTTTCAAGCCATAAAGACTTTTCTTCAGTCTGCATACATGCTCCTCTTTTCCCTTTACCTCAAAACCCTCTGGCTGTTCCATGTAGATCTCTTCCTCCAATTCACCATGAAGGAAAGCTGTTTTCACATCCATTTGCTCGACCTCTAAGTCAAGACTAGCTGCTAAACCAAGAACCACCCGAATGGATGACATCTTTACAACTGGAGCAAAAATCTCATCAAAGTCAATACCTTTCCTTTGATGGAATCCCTTGACCACCAATCTAGCTTTGTACCTTGGATGTAGAGTGTGTTCTTCATGCTTCACTCTATACACCCACTTATTTTTCAAAGCTCTTTTGCCCTTAGGTAACTTTACTAAGTCAAAAGTGTGATTCTCATGCACTGACTTCATTTCATCTTGCATTGCTTCAATCCACTTGTCCTTGTGTTCATCTTCCATGGCTTCTTCAAAGCACTCAGGTTCTCCCCCATCAGTTAATAATACGTATTCATTTGTAGAATACCGTGTGGAAGGCTGTCTATCTCTGGTAGACCTTCTGATTGGAACATGTGGTGGAAATTCTAGTACTGGCAGCTGCTCATAAGAATCATGCTCTGTCTCAACCTGTGTGGGAATATCAGTATCACCTGTATCATGCTGATCGTCCTGATCTACATCTCCAACTTGTTCAGGAACTGATTTTGAAGGGACTAGATCCAAGTCAATCAAATCATCACTTTGTTGAGACACTGTCTTCTCTGCCTTATCAATATCTTGTATGGTCTGGTCTTCCATAAACACAATATCTCGGCTTCTGATAATTTTCTTTACAGTCGGATCATAAAACCTGTAGCCAAACTCATCTTGACCGTAACCCACAAATACACACTGTCGTGTCTTGACATCAAGTTTAGACCTCTCATCTTTGGGAATATGCACAAATGTCTTGGATCCAAAGACACGCAAATGATCATAGGAAATATCTTTACCTGTCCAAACTTTGTTTGGCACATCATATTGTAGTGGAACACATGGTGACATATTCAATAAGTGTACAGTTGTACTCAAAGCCTCACCCCAAAAGTATCTTGGCAGTCCTGCATGTGAAAGTAAACATCTGACTCTCTCTACCAGTGTCCTGTTCATTCTCTCAGCTAAACCATTCAACTGAGGAGTCTTTAGAGGTGTCTTTTGATGTCGAATACCATGTTCTTTGCAGTAGTCATCAAACGGTCCTGTATATTCTCCCCCATTATCTGTGCGAATGCATTTCAATTTCTTACTAGTCTGTCTCTCAACTGAAGCCTGAAATTGCTTAAATATATTTAGCACTTGATCTTTTGTCTTCAAGGTATAAACCCATAACTTCCTTGAGTGGTCATCAATGAATGTTACAAAATAGAGAGAACCACTAAGTGTTCTCGTCTTCATAGGACCGCACACATCAGAATGCACCAAATCAAGTACATTTCATTTTATTGAAGAAGAGGGACTCTTGAAGGAGACTCTGTTCTGCTTCCCTACCAAGCAATGGGCACACTTTTTCAAATGTGCATTCTTCATTCCAGATAGGAGTTTATTCTTGGACAGTAACATCATTCCCTTCTCACTCATGTGACCAAGTCTCTTATGCCACAGCTCAGTTGTACCTTCATTGTCAACTGCATTTACAATGTCTTTAGAGAACTTTGCTTGCAATAAGTACAATGTTGAAGACTTTTTACCTCTTGCTACAACCATAACACCTTTAGTGAGCTTCCATTGACCTTCACAAAAGGTATTACAAAAGCCTTCATCATCAAGTTTACCTATAGAAATTAAATTCAAACGGATGTCAGGAATATGTTTCACATCCTTAAGAATTAATCTTGTGCCGATATAGGTTTCCAAACAAACATCTCCAATGCCAACAACTTTGGCCAAACCATCATTGCCCATTCTTACAACACCAAAGTCACCTGGCGTGTAAGATGTAAAGTAGTCTCTTCGAGATGTAGCATGAATGGAAGCACCGCTGTCAATCACCCAACTTGTCTCATGGCTTGTAAGATTGACTACATCACTATCATAAATAGTAAGAAATTCCTCAGAAGTGGTGGCAACTCGCTCATCAGCACTTTCATCATATTTCTTCTTTTCTTTACCTTTTTTCTTTTTATTATCTCTTTTCAGCTTTCGACAATACTTCTTGATGTGACCCTTTAGACCACAGTAATGACACTCAATATTTGCAAATTTATTGGATTTACCTCTGCTTTTGTCTCTATTCTTCGGACCACGGCTCTTACTCCTCCCCTTGTTTTCAGTGATCAAAGCATCTGATTGTGAAGAAGAACCTTGTGATTTTCTTCTCATCTCTTCATTTAAAACACTGCTCTTAGCCAAATCCATTAAGATTATACCATCTGGAGCTGAGTTTGATAATGACGTTCTAAACGTCTCCCATGAGTCTGGCAAAGTACCAAGAAGCCATAATCCCTGTATCTCTTCATCAAATTTAATACCCATTGAGGACAACTGATTGATGATTCCCTGAAATGAGTTCAAGTGATCTATCATCGGAGTTCCATCTTGATATCTTAAGGTCATCATCTGTTTAATCAAAAATAATTTATTATTCCATGTCTTCCTAGCATTCAATTACTCAAGCTTGGTCCGAAGAGTGCGTGCATGTGTCTCTCCACTTATATGGTTCAACACATTATCATCTACCCACTGTCTAATGTACCCACACACTTGTCGATGAAAAATATTCCAATCATCATCAGTTTTATTTTCAGGTTTCTCACTAGCAAACACGGGTAGATAATAATCTTTTACATAAAGGAGATCTTCCATTTTTCCTTTCCAAACATGATAGTTTGAACCCTTCAGAGTAACCATTCTACTTGAATTAGTTTTCATTGTTCAACTCAAGAAAAAACTTAAAATAACAACCAAGCTCTGATACCACTTGATAGGAAAGGGAGTGATAATCTCTTTCCACTCTTGAGTGAACCTAATAGGAAATAATCAAATAGAGAATAATATTTCAAGCACAATAAAATCCACACGCATAACACAAGAAATTTTTACGTGAAAAACCTCCCCAATGTGAGGAGTAAAAACCACGGGACCGTAGTCCACTCAAATCTCTTCACTATCACCAAAATATGGGAATACAAGAGTCTTCTCTAGTTATAACTAGAGGCATATAATAACATCATTCCTCAAGAACACAAATTCTTGGCATATATCATCAAAAACATCTAGAACAACATGTTCTAGGAATACACCATCAATAACCCAAATACCAAGATGAAGATTGAAAGAGATCTCACCCGAATAGGTGAAAACGTTGATTATCGAACTGATCTAGAAGACTCCAATCGTCAATCGCACCGTTCAGAATGAAGAACTATCAGTTACGAATCTACTGTCCAAATTTCAGCTCAATCAGACCACGGATGACCTTTCGATCCTTACCTTGATTGAAATCATGCAGCTTTCTTCTCTTCCCTGTTTTGGGCGGACAGCAACTCACTTAACCTCTCTTTCTCTCCTTGTTTCATTCTAATAGGGTTAAAGAGATAAAATCTTAATACAACTATAATTGGGAAATTTACTTAAGGGCCCTTACTCCTTATGGGCTTATAAGTAATGGGCCATCCTCTACATAAGAGGGAAACCCAACCCAACAAATATATCAAACTTGAACCTGGTTTTCTTTCTTCCAATCTGGGTTGCTACTTCTTCTAATCCTTGCTTTCATAATCGATTGGGATTAATATTTACTGTACTTCTATTTACTGATGTTACTTCTACACTACACTATGCTGGAGTTAATTTTTCTGCTGTGAGAACCAAGATCAGCAACATAGCTGAAAACCGAACCACCGCCAAGTTTTGTTTCAGATGTTTTAAACTCCACCAAATCCTTCTGTTGGGGTAAATACCACTTGGCTTCTAGAGGATTGAGGGTTACAAGTTTTTCCCTGGAATTTCTCACTGAAAGGAGTCCATATGTGAGAGAACTCTCTCATTGTAACAAATCTGTTTACCACCTCTTGTTCTGATCTAGAGGTTGAAGACAATCATTTTATTATTTTCCTATTTTACCCCTGGGCTTCATAAATAATTCTGATTTTCCCCTTTTGGTTCTTCTCTCCAAGTTTACCCTTCATATTTAATTTTAATTCCTACTAACCTAAGGGTATGTTTGTTTCCACAATTTATTACCTACTTCTGGTTTTTACATAAGTGCCCTTCACTGGTTGAGTTTTTGACTTATTTATGTTTCTACCATAACGGTCTATTTGGTTATGTAATGAAAACTTTCAACATTATTTTGATTGGTTTTGTTATAGATTTAATTGGGTTTTCTCAATTTTAGTCCGCATTAATTGGTATTACTTGCATCTTCTGTATTATTTGTTCATGTGGCATGCTCCACGTGAGGGGGAGATTGGAGATTCTTATCTGCTCAAGTTATTAGTTGAAGATTATTATTATTTGTTGGTTCGTGTCTACTCATGGAAGAGACACTATTCTCTACCTTGCTCATGTTGGGAGCCTACCTACTACATGCTCATATTGGAGCAACTGCGTTAGGCTTTTACAATATTTGGATTGAAAGTGACTCTCGATCAATGGTGTCCTGCTTGCAATGTAACGAGGTCCCAAGATATGGTCTGTGCTTCAGCGTGACCTTGTAGGGAAATGAATACGCTACATTCATTGTTTTCGTGAAACTAATACTGTGGCTAATATGTTAGCCAAAAAATCAACTCATTGTAGAAGCTCTACTGTTTGGTCTAGTTGCCCGGATTTTATAAATCGGGAGGTTGTTTGGGATGCTTTCCATCGACCAAGATTTCGGTTTTATTGAATTGTAGCACCTGGCCAAGGAGCTGTTGATGGCAATGCCAAAGTGGCTTCTTAGTTTTTAAGGTGTCTCTTTGTTCTTTTTCCTTTTCTATAATACAAAGTACCTTTAGCAAAAAGAAAAAAAAAAAGATGGCAAAACCAAGAAGTGGTACGAGAGAACGTGGCCAACTGCAAGATTAAAAGATTATGTAGATAAGAAGGAATATTGTAACAAAATATGGTTAATATAATTAGAGTAGAATTAGAGGATTATCAGAACAATGTCAAGCTTCTTTTTCTTAACCAATCTTCTTCTTCTTTGGAGGTCTCTACCCTCGAAGCAGATATTCTATAATCCCTTGTTTCTCTTAGTATAGTATAACAATATTGTTGTTGTCGGTGGATTCCGTGCGAGTGGATTTATCCGGGACAAACAATATGGAGGCACAGTAAAACACTGGGGCTCCTTCTCAGTATAGAGGGGTTCCCTGAGGTGTCTTGGGTTTGATGAGTCTCATTCTACTGGTTTGGGAGCAGGGTGAGGGGAATAATCGGATTGAGGAAGAAGACTAAGGTGTCCCAGCTGGAGAGAAGATCAGATGAGCATCCAAAGTCACCCTTTTCATTTCATCCTTTTTTCTGTTACAAGCATATATCTATATATACATATTTGGTAAATTAGAGTTTTAGTTTTTGAGGAACTCTGCCACATAGCCGCCCTTTGTCCCTTTCTGGCCACTACAGGCAGAATAGGCTGACAATCCTACGACCCTCTGACCTGGGCTACTATTTCATATCTGCCGCATTTTGACCCCACAAGATGACCTTTTCGACCCCCATAGGGTTGAATTCGATTCCTTGTGGGCCTTGTTTCCCGTGTCCACCAAACCTTGTCCACGTCAAGGTGCTCTTTTTGAGTGATAGCCCTCTTTTCCGCCGACTTGGACCGAGATCTCAGGAATCGGCGGGTCAGACCAGTGTGTCTCCTGTCTGCAGTCGGTGTCAGCATTTATTATCATTAATGGTGAGCTATTAATGATCCACCTACCCTTGTATTATTATCATATTGGGCTAGTGTCAGACCACGAGGGTCGAACACGAACCGCCCGATGTATTTACTCATATGCCATTTCCTTGATGTGTTAGATGATCGCCACATGGCTTTTCTCGATGATCCTTTTTCTACGGCCAGATGGATTGGTAACCGATATTTACCCTAACAGGACCCCCTTGTCTTCCTTAAGAGCCGTTTCGACTGAGGGAGACAACAAAGGAAAAATATCGCCCTTATCGACACGTGGCAATTCCTCCTCTATGCGGTACAGTCGAGCGATTTGATATCTACTTGTCTTTAGGCTCTGGCACACGTCTTCCCAAATTTATGTCACCTTCCTCGGTCATAATCAATGTTAATTCCTCTTCCCCATGCTTCTGACGTCGCTTCAAGTCTATCGAACTATTTCTTCCCACCTTGTCATTACTCCTATCTTGTTGATCCTCTATCGCCACCGTCCACGCGTCAGTCCTCTACGTAAAACTACACCCATCCCTTCATCTGCCATCTGCCTCTTCCAAGAACCATTATGGTTCTCGGAACTAGGTCCTTTAGGTTTATAAAACGCTTATCTCCCTTGACTCCACCTCCATACTTTCATCAGTGGCGGTCCTTCATATCCTCTCTTCCCTTGCCGATCGGGTCCCCAACTCATTCTTCTTCCCCTTGGGTCGAGGGCTCTTTTTTAGATTCTTTCCACACTCGTTTGATGTGGGAGTGGGAATCCTGTACCGGCTGGTCCCTTGGTCGTGGTGGCCAGCCGCACCACAAAACCCACTATTTCTTCCGCCATAACTGGGAAGGGGTCTTGGCTGCGACGGGGACCATTGCTGTTCTTGTCTGGAGAGGGAGATTCTTCGGGGCCTTGATTAGGAGGAATCACAACCTATGTAACGGACTAGATTTTTATGAAACAACTTGTGAACAGAGCCACTCCCACGAGTCAGAGTGGGTAAGGGTGAATCATAGGAAAGGAGGAGATGGGGATGTGTTCTTTCAGCCGGGTTGGACAGATCTCCTAAAGGGTCTCCCCCTGGACAAAGGAGACATGCTAACTTTCCAATGTGAAGGAGGTGTCATCCTCATTGTCACTACGCCTCATAGCATGACTGGTTATGAGAAAGTAAGCTCCTGCGGCCTTCTAGCGGTCTAAAAGGTAAAGCAGGCTAACATCCCGTCGGCTTCAGTGAAGGACACCGGGGAAAAGAACTGGATCATAAGCAGGATCATCTCATATGGTGCCTCCCGAGCTTACGAGGGACATATATATATACTGCCGTTTTTTTAGAACTGTTGTAGACTACTCTGTAATCACAATCGTGACTTCTTCCTTTTCTTCTGGAATGAATGGATCTTTAGACTTCCCTTTGGTGAATGACTCCTTGTAATCACAACTTCATATCATATGAATGAAAAAGACTCTTCTTTGATGAATGACTTCGTTACTTGGAAATCCCCTTTACTGCCACCCCCGGTAACAAATATTTACATTATGTCGGGCTTTTGATCTTCGGGACAAAATATCCATGACTTTTTTCGCAGTAGTCCATCTCTTTCTTTCTTCAAGGCTTCAAGACCTTTTCGAGGCCTCGAGACTGATTTTTCTTTTCTCTCTTTTTTTTTTTTTTTTTTTTTTTTTTTTTTGAGGCTCCCAAGCCCTTTTGAGGCCTTGAGCCTGTTTTTTTTTTTTTTTTTTTTTTTGAGGCTCCAAAGCCCTTTCGAGGCCTTGAAGCCTGATTCTTCTTTCTTTTCAAGGCTCCAAAGCCCTTTTGAGCCTTGTTTTCTCTTTTTTTTCGAGGCTTCAAAGCCCTTTCGAGGCCTTGAAGCCTGTTTTTCTTTTTCTCTTTTCGAGACTTCAAAGCCCTTTCGAGACCTTGAAGCTTGTTTTTCTTTTTCTCTTTTCGAGACTTCAAAGCCCTTTCGAGGCCGTGAAGCCTGTTTTTCTTTTTTCCTTTTCGAGGCTTCAAAGCTCTTTCGAGGCCTTGAAGCCTGTTTTTCTTTTTTTTCTTTTCGAGACTCCAAAGCCCTTTCGAGGCCTTGAAGCCTGTTTTTCTTCTTTTCGAGACTCCAAAGCCCTTTCGAGGCCTTGAGGCCTATTTTTCTTTTTCTCTTTTCGAGGCTTTAAAGCCCTTTCGAGGCCTTGAAGCCTATTTTTCTTTTTCTCTTTTCGAGACTCCAAAGGCCTTTCGAGGCCTTGAAGCCTGTTTTTTTTTTCTCTTTTCGAGGCTTCAAAGCCCTTTCGAGGCCTTGAAGCCTGTTTTTCTTTTTCTCTTTTCGAGGCTTCAAATCCCTTTCGAGGCCTCGAAGCTTGTTTTTCTTTTTCTCTTGATTTCGACACATTTTCAAAATGATACTTTCATTGAATAAGCCGGAGAGGTACCTTACACGTAGTATCTTCTAAGGTTTTTGGAATGCCAAGTGTGGGGTAAGGCAGACCCTTCCATCGTTTCCAAGTGATACGACCCAGGTCTTGTTGCTTTTACAACTCGGTATGGTCTCTCCCAATTCGGAGTCAACTTCCCTTGCCGTGTAGGCTTTGTGACGGCCGTGGCACGCAAAACCAGATCTCCCACTTGGAACACGTTCTCTTTGACTCTGGAGTTGTAATATCGTGCTGTTTTTTACTGATAGGCCGCTATTCTTATCTGAGCAGTTTCCCGAACATCTAGCAGTAGATCCAGTTCCATCAATAGGATATCCTTGTTGGTTTCTTCTTGGAACCTCAGCACCCTGTAGCTTTTTTCCACCACTTCTACAGGAATAACTGCTTCAGATCCGAAGGCCAACTTGAATGGGGTTGCCCCCGTGGCTGTCCTCTGAGTGGTTTGGTACGACCAGACCACACTGGGTAGCTCCTGCGCCCACTTTTGCCTCTGTTCTTCTACGCGCCTAGCCAACCCATGCAATAAGGTGCGGTTGGTGACCTCTGTCTGTCCATTGGCTTCTGGATGGGCAACAGAGGCAAAACGATGCCCGATGTTGTGATCTTGGCAAAATGCTCTGAACTTCTGACTCGAGAACTGCGGGCCGTTATCAGTAATTATCACTTGAGGGATTCCATACCTATAGAGCACCTCCTGTCGGAAGAAATTTTTGGATTTATACGTTGTAACCTCCGCCATGGCCTTTACTTTGATCCATTTGGTTAAGTAATCGATGGCCACGAGAATATACTGCAACTGCCCTTTGGCTTTCGGGAACGGGCCTAGGATATCCATCCCCCATACGGCAAAAGGAATAGCCGCTAGAATAGGTTGTAACTGTGTAGACGGGCGGTCTGATAGTGAGGCGTGTTTCTGACATGCTTCACAACTTTTGGCGTATCTCTCACAGTCCTTCATCATATGGGGCCAATGATATCCCATTCTAATAATTTTAAAACACATGGTGCGCCCACATTGATGCGCCCCACAGAACCCCTCATGAACTTCTGCCATAACATATTCTGCCCTCGAGGGGGGTACGCACCGAAGCAACGGAAGGGTATGGGATTTTTTATATAATACCTCGTCATAGAGGACATACGATCCCGCCTGTTCCTGAATGCGTCGAGCTTCCTTCTTATTCTCCGGCAAAATGTTTTCCCGTAAGTAGGCAAGCAGTGGGTCCATCCAGCATGGTTCGACATCGATTATCAGCACTTCCCCCACCGGGTCGATACTGGGATCTGATAAGTGTTCGACGTACACAGGCACATCAAAACTACTCAAGTCACTTGTTCCGAGATGAGAGAGAGCATCTGCCTCCGTATTTTGATCACGGGGTATGCTGGTCATTACAAACTTCTCAAGGGGCTCGATGAGCTGCTTTACGAGGGCTAAATACTTTGCTAATCGGCTCTGTCGAGCCTCGTAATCCCCGGTAACCTATCTCACCACTAATTGAGAATCCCCATATACTTGTAGCCAAGCAACCCTGAGTTGTCTAGCCAACTTAAGTCCAGCTACGAGGGCCTCGTACTCTGCCACATTATTGGTAGTCGAGAAATCAAAATGCACAGAGGTAAGTACTTTAAATCCTTCGGGACTGAGTAGTACGATACCAGCTCCAGCATCATCCTGGTTAGAGGCACCATCTATGTACATGATCCAAGAAGGCTCTTCCGGGCTGAGGAAGATCTTTACCTTTGCCTCTTCGAGGGCTCTTTCTGGATTTGCCCCCTCTTCTTCTCCTCCTGGGACTGTGCTTTCGATGAGGAAATCAGCCAAGGCTTGTGCTTTAATAGTCGTCCGTGGTTGGAACTTGATATCGAATTCTCCCAACTCTACTGCCCAGTTGGTCATTCGTCCCGATATATCAGCTCGAGCAAGGAACTTGTTGATGGGTCGATCCGTTAGAACAATTATAGAATGAGATTGAAAATAGGGCCGCAGCTTGCGAGCACAGACCACCACCGCCAGTGCTAGCTTTTCGATGGACTGATACCTGGTTTCAGCATCCAACAAGACTTTGCTGACATAGTATACCGGGTGCTGGACTCGATCAACTTCTTTGACTAATACTCCACTGACAGCGCAAGGCGAAATCGCCAGATAGAGCAGCAGCGTATCTCCCGTCTCTGGTTTGACCAGCAATGGTGGGGAAGATAAGTACTCTTTAGTCCCCGAAACGCCACTTCGCACTCCAGCGTCCATTCAAAGGGCTTTGACCCCTTAAGAGTTTTAAAGAAGGGAAGGCATCTATCCGCCGATCGCGACAGGAACCGTCCCAGGGCCGTAATCCGCCCCGTCAATACTTGAACCTGCTTAGGGTAGTGGGGGCTTTCACACTTTGGATTGCCTTGATCTTGCTTGGATTGGCCTCAATCCCTCTTTGGGAGACCATGAAACCCAAGAATTTTCCTGACTAAACACCGAATGCACATTTTGTTGGGTTGAGACGCATCGAATTTTTGCTGACCACCTCGAATACCTCCTTTAGATCAGTTAGATGATCCTTCACCTCTATTGTTTTGACCAAGAAGTCATCTACATACACTTCCATTGTCCGTCCGATTTGCTTTTCGAACACCTTATTGACGAGCCTCTGGTAGGTTGCCCCTGCATTCTTCAGTCCGAATGGCATGACTTTGTAACAATAGGTGCCTTTATTGGTGATAAAGGCAGTGTTCTCTTCATCTTCTCTAGCCATCTTTATTTGGTTGTATCCTGAATAAGCATCCAAGAAAGATAGTAGCTCATGTCCTGCGGTAGCATCGATGAGCTGATCTATTCGAGGCAGGGGGTAAGAATCCTTTGGGCATGCTTTATTGAGGTCGGTGAAATCGGTGCATACACGCCAACGCCTATCCGACTTGGGTACTAAGACAACATTGGCTAACCAATCCAGATAGTATACTTCTCGAATGAACCCGGCTTTCAACAACTTCTCGACCTCCCGATCGATGATGACTTGCTTCTCTGTCGACACCGCTCTTTTCTTTTTCCGAATTGGGCGCTGATGTGGATCGATATGAAGATGATGTTCGATGGTGGACCATGGGATCCCCGGCATGTCCTCCGGTGTCCAAGCAAAAACATCTGCATTTGCTCTTAGGAACTTAATGAGCTCTTGTCGCTGCTCCTCTAGAATGGCAGATCCAACCAAAAAAGTTTTTTCTGTCTGCCCTTCAATAAAAGGTACAGGAATAAGATCTTCGACTGGTGTGGTTCTCTCAGTCGGAAAGTCACCGTGGTATTCGTCCAACTGTATCACTTGCACTGGTTGATCTTCCTCGACAGTTGCCAGCGAAGTCGCGTGGCATTTTCTTGAGACCGATTGGTCTGCCTTGCAGTACCCTACCCCCCATTCGGTTGGGAACTTCATCAGCAGATAATATGTGGAAAGACAAGCTCTGAGTCGGTTGAGGCCAGTTGTAAGATCCACACTCCATAAACCCGATCTAAACCTTGATTTCATGTCGTAGCAGGTCTTCCGATCATCACCAGGCCAGATGGGACGAGCGGATGACAAACAGGTACGAAATCGGATCAAAGACGGTCAAATAAGTGTTATTTTATGTTGACTGATCGATGGTACCGGTCTTGGAAATGGTCGACCGGTCAGCTCTGCGCAGCTGACTACAGAGATCCAGAATTGGATCTCTGCAGGTCCCACTTCCCTAAACCCTAATACCTGAACCTTCCTAATCCTAATAGGGTTACTAAACCCTAATCCTAGCCTATATAAACACCTCTAAACCTCCACAAATCCTTTCCATTATCTCTCACAAACCCTAGAGAGGAGAAGGAGGTTGGAAAGGAAAAGAAGCTAGAAAGAAGAAGGAAGTGCCGCCATTGCCGTTCGACGACGCTCACCTTACGCCAGTCGACGGTAAGTTTTTTAATCATTCTTCTTACTCTATGACTCTAGGATAGTTGTATGGTTGGATCAATACCATGCAAAGCAGGTATTGATCTAAAACCCTGATTGGATATTAAACCCTAATTTGCCGTCAAACCCTGGATTCGAGTTCTAGGATAGTTATCATCTAAACTAGACTTGAATGAGTTGGAGATAATTCTAACTCAAAGCTCAGACTTAGAATGGATAGGAAAAACCTTGGAAACCATGGAGAATGATCGATGGCAGTCGAAAAACCCAAAGAATGGTTTTCCAGAGACATACCGGTCGACTATACCGGTTGCACCCTGTGCGACCGGTATGTTGCCACCGGTACCTTCTGGGGGACTGGTCTGTGGGGACCGGCTGACCATACCGATCGCCAGTCTTCCCCACAGAGTTGCGACCGGTACATGCCACCGGTCAGCTCTATGAGTGTATTTTTGTAACCTCGTTGGTTTTTCGACCAACGTGAAACCCTAAGAAACTATTCTAATGAAACCTTAATATTATGTAGGACTTTGTGATAGCACGTTTGGATCTTGCGACGTGGAGCAAGCTATCAAACGAGCGTCAGGTAAGGGAATCTGACTTAAACCCTAATAATTATTGGACAGTAAATCGTCGTTAATATCCTGAATATATATATGATGTGATGTTTGTGCATATTCACATGCCATCCTTTACTTTCAGTTATTATTATTGTTCATGCATTGATAGGATGTGATTGTTAGGCATGTGATTGTTTTCGTTGGTGTGTGGAGTGGGGCATGGAGCCTGGGATCATTCCTCACACTGGCACCTTTTTTAATATTCTATTTCAACATGCTTGGTATGGGTGGGGCATCAGGGGAAGGTCGTGGTACGGTGGTCTCCGATGTTGATGTTGGCCTGGCCATGGTTATGTGGCACTGTGGTCTCCGATGCCGACGCTGGCTTGTCCACGATGCTTTAGCTCTATTTCTAAGCCATAGGGAGTTATGTTGGGATAGGTTCTACTTGTGTATTGTTCTATCCTAGTGTGTTAGTTGCGGATAGGGTATCAGGGGGAGGTGAGGAATTGTGGTCTCCAGCCCGGCCTGCACGCTCTAGCTCTATCTCTATGCCATAGACGGCTGTGCTGGGATAGAGCCTACATTGATGACATATAGGATTGGTTAGTTGCGAGCCCAGTTTACGAGCCTTGGCCAGTAGGGGCTTAGGTACTGGTATGGGTAGGGTATCAGGGGAGGTACAGGGATACCTTAGCTCTATCTATATTCCATGATGGGTGCATGCGGGCCGGTGGTGGTGTGATCTACTATGCGGTGCCACACACTTGTGTATAGAGGTGAGGCGGCCACCGAACCTTTCTATAGCACATTGCAAACTTAAACCAGACCACAGCATAAAATGATTGTTACTCATGCATAATATTGTGAAACTGTCTGATTATCTTACTGAGCTAAGTTGTGAGCTCACCCTTTGTATATACATTGTTTTTAGATGTTGATGCAGGTTACACGGTGGACGACTATATGAACGCTCCGGCGTATGGTGCTGCTGCTTTGGGTGTACAGGCAGGAGAGGACGAGCATGACGCTTCATGCGAGTGCCCTTTCTGTGTGTACATTTGATTTGACTTTTATTTATTTTTAGTTATTTTCAGTTGGGTCAAGTGGATGTAAGGATATTATATTTTATGTTTGAATTTGAATAATTGGATATTTTATTTAAATTTATCAATAGATTCTCAGTTCATTTATTTAAAGACTTCCACTGTATTATTTATATTCTGATGGTGGTTACGTGCAATGGTTTGTATGAGTGGATACAGTCTATTCGAGATCCTGGTGTGAACCATTGGTTCAGTGACGGTTCACTCACACCATTCTGGTTGGTTCAGAATTGGGGTGTGACACCAGTTCTTCCCAAGATTCCGTTGTGGCTGGATCGAGTGTCGACCACCAAGTACTTCAAACACACATTCACTCAGGCTGGATAAGTACCCAACCGAGTGTTGAGTTGAATGGCACCCTTCACCAGCACTCCTTCTCCATTGAAACCTAACCGGGAGTACCGAACGGGTCGCAGCTGCTCATCTTGGTAGCCCAGTCGTCGATAGGTGTCATAGTATAGAATTTCACAAACACTTCCTGTGTCAACCAGTATTCGACTTACTTCCCATTCCTCCCCGATGGCCATCTTAATTACGAGGGGATCTTCATGAAGAGTAACCACATCAATCAGATCCGATTCTCCGAAGAAAATGCAGTCCTCGTACCTGAACTTTTTAGAAGTCGAGTCCTCGACATCATCCCTCCCACAACGGGTCTGCTTTCCTCTTGGGGGGCCGTCTTTTACGGGCTCAATGACAACTGGGAGCACCTCACGTCGCATGTTATCTGGCCAGACAGTGACCATCATGCACTCATGTTGCTCCAGAGTGACATATTCATCGTCACTCAGTCCCAGATCTTGTTCGGGGCCTGCCCTTCCCAACACTCGACGAGGAGGGCTTTGTTCACGTACTGTCTGGACCCCGGGTGCCGGGGGCGGGCTCTTCTCTTTATGCCATTCTGGGCCAATGTCAACTTGGCCAATGAATCCCCTATGGGGGGATCTTGGGGGCGGCGGAATCCGCTCAATTCTGTCTCGTCGACCTTCAGGAATCGGCGGAGGAGGAGGGAGCAAGACTACCTCAGGAGTCGCGTGAACTGGATCCCTTCGAGGTCCCACAAATTTTGTCCATCGCCCGTGCTGGATAAGATCCTCCACCAGACTTTTCAAATGGCGACATGAATTGGTGTCATGGCCGTGATCCTAATGGTGGGCACAGTATAATCGGCGGTTCCTCTCGTCAGGTCGAGCTAGCATTGGGGGAGGGAAAACCAGCAAAGTATCTCCTCCCTTGATGTTTAGGATCTCCTCCATGGTACGGTTGAGTGGAGTGTACTCCTGGACCGGCCGAACGGGGTACAGCTCCTTCGCCACTTTGGCTTTCTTGTTGGTATCTCCTCCAGCGGGGACTTTCTCGGGTCCTTCGTTCTTCTTCTTTTCTACCACGGATGGGACCGGGGCTGCCGACCCTGACAGCTCAGCAACCGCCTCCGCTCTGGATGCGTACCGATCGCAGCGACTGAAGATTTCCGCATGAGTTCTCGGGCTCTTTTGTTGAGTGAAAAGACCAGTTGCGGGTCTGTACAGGCTGTGGATAGGGTCGAAACGACCACATCCGGCTGGAGGTCCTTTATTTCTCCTGCGACTCCGAGGAATTGAGTGATAAACTGTCTTAAAGGCTCTTTCTCGCCTTGTTTTATCGCCATGAGATGGGATAGATTTTTCTTCTGAACCCTACTCCCCTGGAAATGGGAGAGGAACAGGCTGCTGAGCTCTTTGAACGTCAAAACTGATCACGGGGGAAGGTTGGGGAACCAAGTCCTCCCGGCTTCCCTCAACGTGGACGGGAAGGCTCTGCAACACAAGGCATCGTGGTATCCATAGATAACCATGCCTACTTTGAAGTTATCCAGGTGCTTTTCTGGATCTGTTTTACCGTCGTACCACCCGCTGTTGGGGACGACAAAATTGGACGGCAAAGGATGATTCATCACCTCATCTGTCAACGCCGTCTCTGTAGTATACTCCTGCAGGGCCACTGAATCGACCCCCCTCTCAACTTGCTGTACTCGATCCGTCAGCTCCTTAACCAGACGTTCAAGCCTTTCAGTGTTCTCCTTTCCTGTCTAGGAATTTTCTGTCGTTGGTATAGGTACCACCGGTATCGTGGTTGTCGGGACCGCACTTGAAGGCATTGCTGCCCTGCGTTCTCCTCTTGCTGCATCGACTCGGGCTTGAGCGTTCTCCCGGGCACGTCGAGCTTCCTCTATCCGAGTTTGTGTTTCTTCCTGGATACGCCTCGCCTCTTGGTCTTGGGCGTCAGCATCTTCTCGGGCCCTTCTGGAAGCATCCACTCGGGCCTGAGCATCGTCCCTGGCGCGCCTGGCTTCGTCTATCCTCCGTTGGGCTTCTCGGGCCACCTCTGCTTCGGTGTACATGCCAGCCCATCGGGCACCCTGGCTTGAGCGTCTCCTCCGGGAAGTTGTCGATCGGCGGGAAATGCCTAAGGATTCTTGGCTACTTTCTACTACCTCAGTGGGGTCAACTCCTGGGCTTGACTCAGATGGTTGACGGCTTTGACCCCTCTGTCCATATGAGTCAACAGAAGGGGTATCTCTTCTAGAACTGGAAGGCACAGCACGTGGTACTGAGTGCCTCGAGTGTATGGACCTTTGGGGTACTTCAGGGATGTCCACTGGAGGTACAGATGTAGCGGGTACCCCCGCTAGACGTTGTTGGGGCAGCTCCGTCAAGGCTGCCAGCTGTTGTGCCAATGCATCAAACTGCGCTCTTGAGACATACTGGGCCGGATCCGGGTTAGATCCGCCCATTCCTCCATTAGCTGGTACATCGGGACACTCCACTGGATCTGGCACCCTCTGGGTATCCTCCCGTTCTCTAACTATATTGGCTTCTGCTCTCCTGGCTTAGGTTTCCCGTAAATTGTAGGAACTTTTGGTTCTTCCCACTGGTGCCATGCTAGCACTAAAAGTGAAAAGAACTATAAGGTAGCTGAAACTCAGACCAGGTAAACACGATCAAGGCCCCACGGTGGGTGCCAAACTATTATCGGTGGATTCCGTGCGAGTGGATTTATCCGGGACAAACAATATGGAGGCACAGTGAAACATTGGGGCTCCTTCTCAGTATAGAGGGGTTCCCTGAGGTGTCCTGGGTTTGATGAGTCTCATTCTACTGGTTTGGGAGCAGGGTGAGGGGAATAATCGGATTGAGGAAGAAGACTAAGGTGTCCCAGAGGGAGAGAAGATCGGATGAGCATCTGAAGTCACCCTTTTCATTTCATCCTTTTTTCTGTTACAAGCATATATCTATATATACATATTTGGTAAATTAGAGTTCTAGTTTCTGGGGAACTCTGCCACATAGCCGCCCTTTGTCCCTTTCTGGCCACTACAGGCAGAATAGGCTGACAATCCTACGACCCTCTGACCTGCGCTACTATTTCATATCTGTCGCATTTCGACCCCACAAGATGACCTTCTCGACCCCCATAGGGTTGAATTCGACCCCTCGTGGGCCTTGTTTCCCATGTCCACCAAACCTTGTCCACGTCAAGGTTTTCTTTCTGAGTGATAGCCCTCTTTTCCGCCGACTTGGACCGAGATCTCAGGAATCGGCGGGTCAGACCAGTGTGTCTCATGTCTGCAGTCGGTGTCAGCATTTATTATCATTAATGGTGAACCATTAATGATCCACCTACCCTTGTATTATCATCATATTGGGCTAGTGTCAGACCACGAGGGTCGAACACGAACCGCCCGATGTATTTACTCATATGTCATTTCCTTGATGTGTTAGATGATTGCCACATGGCTTTTCTCGATGATCCTTTTTCTACGGCCAGATGGATTGGTAACCGATATTTACCCTAACAACTGTAACAAAGAATTTTCCCATATGTTTTCGTTCAGAGACAGATTAGCTAAGTTAGTCGATTGCAGCCAAATTTGATCGCTGAATTGCCAAAACAACTCTTGATTGTTCTCCGACAACCTATTTGTCATCATTCTTTGTTGTTAAACTGACCATGGAAAACATGATGCACCCTGCTCCATCCACTCCACGGCCCAAGTCTACCGGTGGAAGTGATAGTGTGGAGGGTGAGGGGACTTTCGCTGGTTCGGTTTGTTTGAGAGGGTTATAAACCCTTACTCTACTGTCTGGCCCCCATGAAAAAACCGCTGCCGGCCGTTATGACTTCCACCAGCATGATCACCGCCAACGTGACAACTAGAGTCAAGTTGTAAATTTATTGAAAAAGGTAATAGAGTAATTTTTTTATTTTTTTTTATTTTTCAATTTAACAGTAAAGATGTAGAGTGGTATTATTGGTAAAATTGGAGGTTGAATGATTTAAAAAGAAATTCCAAGGGGCTGAGTGAAATTTTCTTTAGAATTTATTATAGAATAAAATATACGATGATGAGGATATGACAGAGAATAACTGCTTGGGACAACTCAGGAGAATCTTACAGATTAAATTTAGACACGCTCTCATGTGTCTTAACATTTATAAAAGGTCATCAGACAGCAATTGGAAGTCATGACCACAATATTGATGTGCTCCTCCCTCGCCGAGCTACATACTGGAAAAAGAAATAAGAATCCGCAAGTTAACCACAACAAAAGAGGTTACTTCACAAGTCGACTACATGTCGATCTTTGCAAAAATTCTTAAGTTGAATCAAGGAGTAGTTATAGAAGTATCACCATCGGATCATCATCTAACGGCCAAAAGGCACCCGCATTCATAGACGATCCTGATTTCCAAGGGATTAATCAATAGATGCACCTACATACCTTATCTGACCATTGTAACTACTGGCGTAGGATTCAGAAACGTGCCCTAAGATTCATTGAACTACCTAAATCATACCAACAATACCTCATTCCATTCCAACTCTATAAATATATTCTAGAAATGAAGGTACCCGGATCCCATTTTTTACATTCAACTCTGTGTGTGTGTGTGTGTGTGTGTGTGTGTGTGTGTGTGTGTGTGTGTGTGTGTGTGTGTGTGTGTGTGTGTGTAGAATTACTTAAACCTCATTCTACTGGAACTCGCTTTCTTTGTATACTAAGTTCCATTTGCATGCTTACCGATTCTACTTAAACATCGGAATGGCCACTAGGTTTTAAAATCTCCCTTTACTGTCTGTTTATTTCCTTATTAATTAACAAGTATCATGACTTGAAGTATCGGACAAGAACCAACCCCAACAATGAGAAACTCTTCCTACCAAAAAAAAAAAAAGGACAATGAGAAACCCTCCCTAGAATTTATTATAGAATAAAGGATACGATGAGGAGCGTAGAAATCCTCTCTAGACTGGAGAGTCTCCAACGGCTAGAGAGGATTTGATTCCTGATGAGGATAGATGAGGATATGATAGAGAAGAACTGCTTGGGTTATAGATAAGAATAAGGCCTCGTTTGATAACATTCTAACTCCCGTGGAGCTACTTCTGGTCCAGAGTCTTTTTCTACTTCTTCTCCAGAATCAGAATTTTTGGAGTAGAATGTTGTTTGATAATGCTGCTCCAAAATCAAAATACTATGCTTCCAGAATGCTGTTTGGTGGTGGTGGTGTTGGTGGCGGTGGGGGGGAGGGGTGGTAGTGGTGGCGGTGCTAGTAGGTGGTGGCGGCGGCTGTGCTAGTGGGGGGTGGTGGTGGCGGCTGCGGTGGTGGTGGTGGTGGCGGGGGATGGTGGGGTGGTAGTGGCGATGGTGGTGGTAGCGGCGGCTGTGGGTGATGGGTGGTGGTGGGGATGGTGGCGGTGGAGGGGTGGTGGTGATGATGACAGTGTCAGTGGTGGTGGTGGTGGTGGTGATGGTAGTCGATAGTGGTAATAGCTCGGGAGTAAGAGAAGTAAGTTTTTTTAGCTCCAGTTTTTCTACTCCCACAGACATTTTTTGAGCAGTTCACTCCATGGGAGTCAAAACTTGAACCGTGTTTATCAATCGTTATTCTACTCCGTATTAGCTCTGGAGCTAAGAAGTAAGGAACTGGAGTGTTATCAAACGGGGCCTAAGAAAGTTCAATTTGTCTCTAATTATTGGAGGCTCCAATTGTCAATCCAACGATTGGAGTTAACTTGATACGTCTATCAATACATCGGTAGGTGCGCCTAGTTAACTGCAACCGCTGAATAAACGATTGAAGCCTCCATAATTGAAAATCATTTCAACCCAGAATCATTAGACAACAATTGGAAGGGGAGCTCCAATAGACAATAGTCACGCCAGCAACCCATTAAATGCTCTTACTGTCTTATATGTACCAACTCACCACCTCACTCACGGTTAAGAGCAGACAAGATTCAAGGATGTGATAACGAGATCTCCTGTGGTCAATCCCGATCCAATTTCACCTACAATCGTTTAACCAAAGTGCAAGAATCGGCCGATTCCCAACGGAATCGGCCGATTCCCAACGGAATCGGAGTCCGAGTCGATAAATATGAGAGTGGTACTTAAACCATGTGTCACACAACATGTCCATGTCCATTGAACGTATTACATCTTAATAGGCAATTTTTTTTACCTATAAAATTGGAGGATAAACCCTAATTTACATGAAAATAGTTCACCTACGTGTATTTTTATTCGAAACGAACTCGTCTATCGCGGTGAATAATTCAAAGGATATGCTTCATCCTTTAGATGGATGCCAGGTGGACTAGCATCCATCTAACGGTTACTTGTAAAGAATCTCAATTGAAGAATGCAGAGATTTTTTTTTTGAAGAAGAAGAAAGATTTGCGAGAGAAAAGATTGGGGAGTAAAAAATCTCAATTGAAGATTGCGGAGATTTTTTTGGAAGAAGAGAGATTTGCGAGAGAGAAGTTTTTGGAAGAAGAGAGATTTGCGAGAGAGAAGATTGGGGAGTAAAAAATCTCAATTGAAGATTGCAGAGATTTTTTTGGAAGAAGAGAGACTTGCGAGAGTAGTAAAAAATCTCAATTGAAGATTGGGGAGATTTTTTTTGGAAGAAGAGAGATTTGCGAGAGAGAAGATTGGGGAGATTTTTCCGGTGTTTCTCCTTATAATTTCTTCAATTGAGATTTTTTACAACTGATTTTTTACAAGTAACCGCTAGCATCCATCTAACTAATGCAGCTGTTATTCACCATAACAGACGAGTCCGTTCCCTTTTATGCTCCATGGGATTTTATCACCGTTCATATCTAGTAGGTCCTATGATGGGATCCCCTGGAGAGAATATGTGTGATCCAAACTCAATTTACATTCCACACAAAACCCGTTATAAATTGAAGCATCAGTTTCCGCTCATACTAGATACTAGAACTTGAAATTAAGAAGCTGAAAGAAGATGAAGAAGATGGTCTCGTTTGCATGGCTTTTAATACTTGTAGCTGTAGCTTTCAGACCAGATCACTGTCTAGCCAAGAGGAGAGCTCCAGCACCGGCAACAGCTGCGGCACAAAGCAATGACAACAATATCGATCTGATACACAAAACATGCGCTCTCACTGAAGATTTCCATCAATGTGTGGCATTACTACAATCAGACCCCGGAAGCCTTACTGCCGATCAGAAGGGTCTTGCTCGGATCATGCTCAACATAGCACTTAGGGAGGCCAAAAATGCAGAATCAGATGTGAAGGAGCTCCTTAAGGACCCCAGCTTGAATCCGGCGATAAAGCAGTGCTTTCTCACTTGTGTTAATGTGTATGAGTTGGCTTCTACCGTTTACATTCCTGCAACCATAAACTCAGTGAATTCAGATTCTTATGCAGATGCGAGGAAGGAAGGGTCTGATGCTTTTACTTCAATTCAGACTTGTGGAAGAGATCTTTATAAAGCTGGGGGTTCTTCTAAAGAACCTGCAGTCCTTGATAAGAACAAGTTCGTGGCTAGCATTGCAACTCTATCTTTGGGCATCATCTATCAACTTGGTTGAATCTCTCTCTCTCTCTCTCTCTCTCTCTCTCTCTCTCTCTCTCTCTCTCTCTCTCTCTCCAAATCGATCTCTTACTCTTCTTTTTTTTTTCTTTTTTTTAAGTGAATTGAATGGGTACAACCAAGAAATTGACAAGTTGTTTTAAAGAGTAGTTATTGATATCACAACAGTTTTTGAGTTTCCAAAATTCAGAAGAAGACACCTATTTTCAAGGTTTTATTGAGTTCAGATCATCTGCTTGTGCATGTATTCTTCATGAGATTTCATCACAATTGATGTGGATTTCGTCATGCCAATATAAAGGGCATGAGAGGATTTGAATCCGGATATATGTACATACAGATGAACCATCCTCGGTTTTTCCTATCCAAATCGATTGAGAAAATGCACAAACGTACATACAAAGGATACATGACCGATACACGAGGGTATTTGATTGTTCTCCCTATCTAGCGGTTGGAATGGACACATCAGCTATATGCATGGTAGAATAGATTGAATTAGACTTTAAAAATTGGCATGTGGCTAACCTAGAGTGTGTCTTTTATATCCAACGGTTGGAATGGACACATAGAAAAAATTTCATCTACACCCCATCAAAGATTGTTAACATCATCTACACCCACAAATTTGCAAAAACATCACCTAGGTCCCAAAACTTTGGCTGTGGTAATCAAAGAAGTCCACTATGTCAGTTAATTCCCGTTAGATGCTGACGTTAACTAAAATAAAATTTTTCATGGACAATACTGCCCTTATAGTAAAGATAAAATACCATTTTACCCTTCTTCTTCTTCTTCCTTTCCTCTTCTTCTTTCCTCTTCTGCTCTTCTGCTCTTCTGCTCTTCTCCATAGTCAAATTCATATAGGCGTTGGTGCGTGGCGAGAAGCAACCATTGAAGAGTAGTCTAAACTCTGGTGGTCACGGCTCTGGATGCGTTTCGATCGATTTGGTCAGGGTGAGCCGCTCGAATGCAATAGGAATCCCATCATCAAGGAGGCTTCCATTCCTGCGAGGGATTTGAGGATCCTTGGCCCTGTCTCCTCTCAATCTTCCAATATCCTTGGTAATTGTTGTTCAAGAAATTATCACTTCAAAAAAAAAAAATGCTCTATTTGATTGAGATTTGGGTTCATATGGGGTTTGAATTTGATTACTTCAATAACGATAAAATGGATTATATAAGAGGATCAAGGGAGAATTGGGTCTGTTACTTCTGAAAGATTTGAAGGTGGAGTTCTTGTGTTTCTGGGTTTGTAATTGCTTCACAGGGGTTTTATTTGGTCGGTTATGTTTAGTGTGGTTTGGTTTGTGCTTTTTTGGATTTGTGGTTGCTTCACAGGTGATCAGCAACTTGATTGTAGGGATTTCAAAGTTCCTTGCCAATTATCGCCATTTCTCCGCTCAGGAAGAACTCTCAGACGCATCAACTGCTCCGAAGTGGGAAGACAGATGGTGAGAGGAGGGTGTTTGAGTTAGAGGAGAGTAGAGAATCTGGAAATGTTATCGGGCAAAGATTTTATGGAGCAAGATTTGGGGAGAAATGTTTCATCTCTCCAGAAATCAATCACAGAAGAAACCCAAAAATGGAGAAAAGAAAGGACGCCTGAGATCGACTACCTCCAACGTCTATGGGTTTCTTCTTCCCTAACCTCCGGCAACTCCGCCTGAATCCGACCGTTTTAATCGACGGCCATCAAAAATCAGTCACCGGCCTTGCAGACCCCTTCCCTCAAAAGAAGTTTTCGATCTCACCTTCCTTCTTTGCTTCTCTCTGTAGTCCATGGCTCTATACTGTCTGCAGGAAAAGCTATCTCATAGAATAGACAAAATCAATCTTACTGATGAAAGTAAGAATGAAGCGGGAGCTGGTGCGTGGCGAGAAGCAACGCAAGCGATCAGGCGTTGTAGGTTATGGATCCAACTAAAATAGCGATCAAGCATTGCAGGTTATGGAGTTGGCATGGCTCGCCACGCACCAGCTCGCCGGAGAAGAAGGCTGTTTGGAATAAATCTTTTAAGTTTTTTAAAATTAAAAAGATAAAATATAAAAATGAAGGGTAAAATTGTATTTCAACAATTTTAGTGATTTCCATCAGTTAAGTGGACTTAGGTGATGTTTCTGCATTCTTATGGGTGTAGATGATGTTAACAATCTTTGATGGGGTGTAGATGAAATTTTTTTCTTTCACATATCTGTCATTTCCAAAACTCACCCAGATCGTTCGTTATTGGTTCAATCCTGAATCAGTTTTTATTTTATTAATAAAAATAATTATTATTTTATATTCCTAGTAACCGTGGATGATCACCTTGTAGCAACCTATCCGTTGGATCCTTGATATGGAATATTGTTAAAAAATGAAAAAGGGTATCAAATCGGCAATCCTGTATATGTATAGATTTCCAAATAAGGTACAAATGTATTATAATTATTACAAAAGTTTTCTTTTTAAATTCAAAATTTTCATTTTCTTCCTTTTAATTTTCCTTGTAACCAAACAAATTAAGATATTAATTATTCGAAAAATTCTTAGAGCCTCCTTCTTCAAAATGGGCAATGGGCCTCAAATATTATTTTATTGGCCTTATAATAACTATGGATTTCATAACTTGAAAATATTTACTCAAATGGGTATTTATTAATCAGCACTGTGGGCTGTCTGTGCAAGTCCATGAAATTAGAAGCCCATGAACCCTCACTAATGATTGATTATATTTTCAAATCCTAAGGAGAAAGTGAAATGACTACATTGGTTAAGTTCCTTGGTTACTGTTGTCCATCCCTATTCAAAAGTTATACTTATTGATGAAATGCCTAAGCATTCTATAAGTAAGAATGCATCTTAACCAAAAATGTATCCAAACAGTGTTTCCATTTCATCAGTTAACAATGCATAATGCATTTTTAGAATGGGAATGCCCAATCTTAGAATGAGAATTCATATTAAACACAGCCTAAGTTTATTATTTTGATTCATTAAGGCTATATTTGATATGAGTTCCTAACATAGAATGAGAATATATTAAAGAACGCATTCCATAATGGGTCACCTTCTCTAACATATACATCCATAATTCAAGAATGAAAATACATACCAAAAAATGCATTTGTGATTTTCTGAAATTTTCTAGAGCGATTCACATTCTCTTGGAACAAATTATTTTAGCTAACAATAATCATGACTATAGGAGTGCAAGCCAGGTAGGATGGCCAGGTTCTTGGAAACCCAGGCCTAGCCCATGAATACCAACCCAAGCAGAAGCTGGGATATTCCAACCCATCGACACTTTAAGGCCCCGTTTGATAACACTCTCGTTCTTGGATTCTATTGATTCTATCTCATTGGGAGCAATTTGAGAACTGAATATTGTTTGGTAAATTTAATTTGATTCCAAGTTCCCAGGCAGTGAATCAGATTCTATTTGACTCTAAGATCCCAAATTCGAAGGCTAAAAAAAACTAACTCTCGTTGCTCTAGAGCCAATGAAACAGAGCTAAAAAGGGAGTCTGGCCAAAACAAAGGCTTAACCACCGCCACCGCCACCCAACACCACTATCACCGCCACCACCACCAACCACCACCACCACCACCAACAGATCTGGAATCGATTCTGAATTCATTTTTATCAAACAAGATTATACTCTTAATAAGTTTTGGAATCAGATCTAGAACAACGTTATCAAACAAACAAACAGCATTCTGCTTTCAAAAAACTGATTCCAGAACAAAAACAATAAAATAACTCCAGAACAAAAGTAACGGATTAAGAGCAGGAGTATTATCAAATGGGACCTACACATCCGAGGTCCTGTTCCAAGCAGGGTCTGTTCCAAGTGGGGTCAGATCAAGTTGAACCCAAATTCAACATTATCTTTTGTTGTTATCGCTGCTATTTCTATTTTTTTTTTTTTTTTTTTTTTTAATTTAAGATTTTCTTTGTTTTAATGTAAAATTTTACACATAACATTTTACATGTTAAATACTTTTTCACTACACAACATTTTACATGTTAAATAATTTCTTACTTTTTGTTTTCGAGAGGTAAAAGAAATTGGAATTTATTTTTACCTCTTCTTTCCATATCACTATATTTTATTTTTAAAAACAAAAACCCACTCACCTGCCTCAATCAAATCATATTAAAAGTCTGTCTGGACTTTTTTTCTTTCTTTGGCTAAAAGTGTACTTGGACTCGAAGAGCCTTAATTGGAAGAATGCTTGCAAACGAAGGAAAACAAAAATCCAGAAACCCTAAGTTCATGAGTTGTAGACAGAATGCTTACAAATGAAGGAAAACAAAAATCCAATAATGCCCTTTGCACTACTTCAGTTGTGGTTTACTAACCTTATCAATCATCATCCAAGTAATGCCGCCAAGACAAGTGGTGGATGATAGTCCACGGCAGATAAAATTAATTTAGACAACTTCTAGAAGCTGTGGTATACTTAATTTTGTGGTTTTAAATCATTTTTTTTGTCATTAGAGAGACTTCAGCCGGGATCCAATTGTTAGCAACAGGAGTTATTCGATATGCATATTAATACATCGGTCATCGAATGAACTCAAGCAACTATATCACAGCTGGAGGGATGGACAACGTGACATCATCTTTTCCCTAATTTTGTGCATTTCTTTAAGGAATTTATGGTTTTGTTATGTAGGGACTGATGGTTGATCATCATATTAAGTAAGGTTATCTTTCTTATTTTCTTTTTATTTTTGATGGATTTGAATTTTAACTCTCGAGCTTGATTATAAATCTAAGTATCGGACATAGAATTGATTATAAATCTAGATATTAGACACAGAATTCATGGTTTTCAAAACTAATCCAATATCAATTTGGATTTATTAGCATCAGTCGGTATCAGTCTGATCCTACCGAAAAGACACCAATTTTAGGGTTGAGTCAGCCTCGTGATTCGGAATCAGCCATTGCCAATTCCTTAATTGCCCCCACCATCCTTGTTTTTTTCTTTATTTTATCTCCCAAAAAAAAAAATCTAATAAATTTTCCATCCAAATGAATCGGGTCTTATTCATCTAAATTTTTTAGAGGAAAAATGGTTGTCTCAATCTGTGGGAGATTCATTATTTTATTAGAAATATTATAATAAAAAAAAAAGACGAAATTGAGTTTGTATGGGATTCAAATTGTCTTCTCCCTGTACTTTTGGGAGGAGGGAGAGGCCCCCGTCGGATGGCCGACACGTAGCTCTTAGAAAAATCCGACCCCACGTCCTAGTTGACACCCAACGGACAAGCCGAGCCAACAAGGGGGTGTCGACTCAGACGTGAGACGAGGATTTTTTCGAGAACCACGTATCAGCCATCCGACGGGGGCGTCTTCCTCCTCGCTGAAGTACAGGGAGGAGATGATTCGGATCCGTTTGTATGAGAGCGGGGGATAGGAATTTGGACAACAATTCAACCCTACCTTGACTTGGTAGCTAATATTTTATCCTTTTTATCAATCTTATTGAGATATGTTGATTATTATAGTGGAATCATGCAAAGTATTATTTTGATCATTTTGTCCTTTATATTTTTTATTTTTGGCAAAAATAAATATTTAGGTTATGTGAGGGAGATCGTCAAGCATCGATGTGTTATAAGATTCCACATCTTTCAGATAGGACCACTAAGGCTATGTTTGATATCATTTTTGTTTTTGTTTTTTATGGAAAATTTTCATATACACTCCAATAAGGATTGAAAACATCATCTACCTCCATAAAATTACAAAAACCTCATCTAGTATCCAAAAAGTTTGTTCCGTTAATCAACGAAGTCCACTCCGTTAACAAAATTCCGTTAGTTGCTGACGTCAGTTGCGCTGAACATTTTAACGGACCATACTACCCTTTTAGGTTTGTTAAAAGACTAAAATACCCTTTTATTCATTTATTACCTTACCCCCAAATTTTCATTTCCTTTCATAACAGTGAAATTGGAAAAAAAAAATCGAAACCACTCTTAAGTCCTCTGTTCACGAATCCTAAGTGGAGTCCAACCCAAGATTAAAGTAATCGGTATCTACAAGCTATAGAACGAGATCCGCATTCAGAGAGTAGGGCATTTCGAGCTTGAGTAGCAGAACAATGGATACGATTTCGATGAAGAGGAAACCAGGCTTCACTGTCCACATAGCCGGCCGTCTAAAAACCATATCTAGTTGATTTCTGAAACAAATCAACCATCTTCTCTTCTTTAAATTTTGGATTTTGCATCTCTCAACACTCACCCCCTTTATTCAAGATCTCCCCTCTCTCTCTCTCTCTCTCTCTCTCTCTCTCTCTCTCTCTCTCTCTCTCTCTCTCTCTCTCTCTCTACTTTAAATTGATATAGCAGTTGCAGATGAGAAAAGAGAAGGAGAAGTGAACCTACCAGTGACTCATTCGAAAACAATCAAAAACTCAAAACGATGGTAGAAACAAATATTGAAATTGCTATCAAAGAAAAAAAAATACAAGAAAACATCGATTAAATCCTTAAAACTGAACTCCCTTGGTGTCCCTGGTATTAAAGTTCACTGAAACTAAATACAAAATGGGAATCGTAAATTCCGACAGATAAAAAAACAAGAGTTGCAGCGGTAGTGTGTGGGCGTCGAAATCGGGGATGTCAAAATTTGAGTCTGAACTTGGAGTCGAGCGGAGCAAACCATGAGAGGAGGAAGGGGAAAAGTGAAAGCCGACGACAAGGCAGAGGGGACCAACGTAGAGGGGATTAGGGTTTGGGTGAGAGTGAAACGGAAAGAAACACAGTTCCATGACAAAGGTTAGATTAGTCATTCATTATATTATTTTAATTTTTTAATTTTTAATATGAAGGGTAAAACTGTATTTCAATAATTCTGTCAGTTAGTTGGATGTGATTGAGGTTTTTGCAATCTTGTGGGGTTAGATGAGGTTTTCAATCCTTAATGGGATGTATATGAAAATTTTCCGTTTTTTATCTATTTAACAAAAATTATTTTAAAAATAATTTTTATTCAAAAATAAAATGTTGTTTGGTAACTATGTCTAAAAATGAAAAACAGATTTGACATATTATGTCTAAAAATGATTTTGAAAATCTTCCTCTTCCTGTCATGGAACGTCTATTCCTCTTCCTCTGTCAAGTGATCCAATCTCAATTGGGGAAAAAAATAGGAGAGGAGAGATAAAACATTAAGAAAGAAAAATTATATAATAAAAACGAAAACAAGGGAGACAGCGACCACTGTTTCAATGGAGACAAGAGGTCATGATGAAAGAGAATGAGTTGAGAAGAAGAATGAAACCCTAAAAGAACCCACATCAAATACATATGGATTATGGAAAGAAATCAAATCAGGAACCATCTTTAGAGAAACGACGTCGCCTCCGTTGGAATGATTGTCGTCGTCGTCATAGCCGTCTCTAGGACGAAGTTGCAGGTCTGTGTCTCTGTGCTTTACTTCCGTTCGTCAACAAGAAGAGTGTTTGAGGGTTTGATTTGTGATGGTTTTATAAAAAGAAACTAAATTACTTTTTAAACCCTCTATTTTAACACATGTTTTAAGTGTTTTGCGCAAAACACAACAAAAATCATTTTTGACCAAAAATCAAAATAGCACTCATAAATTATGTCAAACCCCTTCAAAAACTGAATTTAGACTTGTTTTTATTTTTATTTTTCATAAATAGCACTCATAAATTATGTCAAACCCCTTCAAAACTATAAATTTGAATAAAAATCAAAAACAAAAATGATACCAAACACAGCCTTGGAGAGGAGGGAGGGGGAAGTCGGGGGACTCGTCCTTTTAAAAATGAAATGGTTAAAATGACTATTTCGATCTATTAAAACCCATTAAATTTTATTTTAATACTTTTCACATGGTCTACTTTTAAATCACAAGTACACTTTCATATATGATTTAAATTATTTTAATGCTTCTCATATGACTTATATGATTAAAATTATTTTAATACTTTCCATGTAACTTACTTCTAAATTGTAAATCTATTTTAATATATGAGTAAATTATTTTAATTTTTTTTTTATGTTTTTTTCGATTTGCTCCTAATTTTCTCTTTTTCTTTTTCGTTTTGTTATTCTTTCCTTTCCTTTCCTCCCCTTTCCTTTCCAAGTACCGTTCGCTGGCTTGGTACTGAAAACTAAAAAAAATGGCCAAATCCTGATCCTCTCTTATGTCAGGGCCCCCAAAAAAGAAGAAGCTTGCAAGTTATATCTCTTGAGAGAATGATTGCCAAAGAAGGAAAGCTAAATCCAATGTGTACTTTCCGTTACCTTTGTCTAGTGGTTGTTTAGTGCTATGCCACCTAGGGTCCAAGACAAGTGGTCGGTGTTGGATCCACATCGTTTTCTCCCTGAAATTTAGGAGGAAGGAAAGTGGTCTTGATGGATGACCGACACCTGGTTCTCAGGTGGTCCCCCCCCCGCCCCCCCCCCCGCCGGCTTGTTTGTCGAGGTTCGTGATAGACGGCTCGATTCACCCGAGCCAATTGTCGGCATCCATCCGGCCATCCCCCTCCCGTCCGGGGGGCTGCGGCCGGCCCCGCGGCTTAGTTTGTCGATTGGGGTGTCGGCTTGGATAGACGGCTCGGATTCACCCGAGAGTCAATTGTCAGTCATCCATCCAGGCCGCCATCCCTCCTCCCGAATCTCAGGGAGGAGACGATTTGAATCCGTTGATGTTAGCCCGTGGCAGATAAATTAAAAGGGCTAAAAGATGCTAGTCATGCATTTGTACTCATGCCTCTGGACTTTTGATCAAGTTCTCTGAGATTCTTCTTGTCAAAGTAAGAAAGGAAAATTTTCTTTGAGATTCTTTTGTTCAGAGTTGGATGTACAATGGATCATGCTAAGGGCTTCAACGTGGGCTAATTCAGGTCGGTTTCAGTCCGGGTTAAATCGGCATTGAATTTTATAGTGTCTAACAAAAATATGTCTATTAAGAGATTCAAGCTGGGGGGACTGCAACTGTGTACATTCAATAATGGGCCAATCTGGTTTCGGGTTTTTATCGGGTTTAGTTTTTCAGGTTGAAAGTTGGTAAGAAACCCGTTAAGGCCATCTAAAAAGCTAAAGTAGTGAAGCTAGAGTTTAATATTCAGTTTAAATCAGTCTGATCTATACCATTATTGGATTTGGGCTTATCGATCCCTTTTTAGGGCCGATTTTGGGCTACCCTGAACTAGACCGGGACTATTAGAATATGCCATACCTCAACCCGAAACATGTCCGGTAACAATTTGATCTAGGTCTATTTCAAGTTAATTCAAACTGATTCGATCTGGACTATCGATTCAATGCCAAAATTGACGACCCTAGATCATGCCACATAAAACCATGGGAATTGGAATGGGTGGAATGACTTGATTAGAAAATGTCATTTTCTTATAATTTTTCCATTGTCTTATTCCCTAAAAAAAATAATAATAATTAAGTCAAGGTGAAATGACATTTTGATAAATATTTTTGAAAATGTTCTATTAATACCATTATGTCATTATTAAGAATTTTCATTGCTTGCATTTTTTTTAAAGTATGAAATAATAAAAATTAACCCTCACTTATAAAAAAAAAAAAAAAAAACAAATATGTTACAGTAATCATTTAAAAATCACACTAATAAACATATGTAGTAAAAGTTAAAACCCAATAAGATTCTTTAGAGCAGATACCAATTATTTTTATTAAAAAAGTCCATCGAATAAGGCCTCATACATTGCATGCTAGATTTATAAAAAAAATAAATTAAAAGGGTGCTTCTTATTATACCAAATTGGTTAACTAGGAAGTTGTAACTTTTTTACGATCGTATTTTGTCTTATTTTCAAAATTTATTTTTAATTAAAGATAAAAAAATCTTTATAAAAAAAGTCAAAAGAAAATAAATGTGATTTAAAAGTAATTTGAATTCAAGAGTTATCATTCTTGTAACTTGTGAAATGATAAAAATTAATCTCACTAAAAAAACAACTATATTATACTAATTATTGACACCTTATAAGGTGTCAATAAGAAAATCACATTTTTAAACACATAGAGTAGAGGTTAAAACCCAATGACATGCTTTAGAGTTGATACAAATTATTTTTATTAGAAAAATCCAGAAAATAAGACCTCATACATGCTAGATTATCATATCAAAAAAAAAAAAAAAGGAAAAGGAAAAGGTGTTTCTTAATATAATCAAATTAGTTAACTAAGAAGTTGTATTTCTCTTCTGATGATGGTTCCTTCTCTTATTTTCAAAAGTTATTTTTAAATCAAAGATAAAAAAAGAAATTCTTATAAAATACAATAATGTCCTTTGCACTTCTTTTTTATCAGTGGTTTTCTAATCATATCAATCATCATCCAATTAATCCAATTAGTGTTACCAAGACAAGTGGTGGATGCTAGTCCACCCAGATAGAGTAAAATAGGATAACTTCTAGAAGCTCAGATACAGTTAATTTTGTGGCTCTGAATTATGTCATGTCGTTTGAGGGATTAGAAGGATTTCAGTCGTAATCCAACAATTTATAGTTGGGATTATTTGGTGTGTAAATTAATACATCGGAATTTGTATTGGATGAATTCAAATGGTTCGATCACAGTTGGAGGGAGACGATAATAAGAAATCTTCTTTCGCCTAATTTTGTGCATCCTTTTGCAGGAGTTTATGGTTTTGTTTTATAGGTATCCATGGTTGATCTTCCCATCAAGTAAGATTACCTTTTTTTTGTTTTCTTTTTATTTTTGAAGGGGTTGAATTTTTAACTCCAGAGCATGATTATAAATCGAGGTATCGAACACAGTTTTGAAAACCATCAATTCTAATTTGGATTGATTAATATCAATCGATATCGGTCTGATCCAACTGGAAAGACATGGATCAGAATCTCAGACTGTACCAAAAGGGTTCATATAGCTGTACAACAAGCTAGAGAAAAAGAGTACTCCTGTCTGGGATTTTGACGCGGGTGAGATGAAATAAAGGATCTTGAGATAGTCCTTACCATCTCGGGTGGACCAGCCGTGGGAAACACTTCAGCAAAAGCTAGAAAAGAATACGCGAGAAGCGTAAAGTCAACAGAATGGCCGGACAAAAGGGCTCGGACAGGAGAGATCCTCACTTTCGGGGATGGGGACTTGCGAGGGTTAGAATCGCCACATGACGACCCCTTAATTGTCACCATGAGAATCTCTGATTGTGAGGTCCATAAGGAATTTGTCGACACCGGCAGCTCGACTGACATTATCTATTATGGAGCAAATAAAAGGATGCAGATAGGCGATGACAAGCTCATCCCCACCGACATACCCCTGATCAGCTTTTCTGGAGATATTGTCCCACCCATGGGCTATATCAGGCTTCCCGTTCGGATTGGAAGTTACCCCAGGGATTCCCAAGTATACATCATTTTCATCGTGGTGGACCTACCTTCGACTCATAATGTTATATTGGGTGGACCAGCGATGAAGGCTCTAATGGCCGTAGCTTCACCTGTGCATCAGGTCATGAAATTTCCTACCCTAAGAGGATCTGGAAAAGTCCAAGGAAACCAATTGCTAGCTCGTCAATGCTATTCCACGGAGTTGAAGACTCACAAAAAGCTAATCGAAATAATGCCGATTGACATTGATGACTTGAGGGACGATCCAAAGCAGCAGCACGGAACTCTCGCGGACGACCTAGTATCAATCATCTTGGGTGAGGATAGGCCAGAACGTACTGTACAGATCAGTGCGGCCCTAGAAGGAGAACAAAGAGAAGAGATGGTAGCATTCCTTAAGAAGAACACCGATGTATTTGCATGGTCTGTCGCAGATATGCCAGGCATCCCGAGGGAAATAATTGAACACAGACTAAGTGTTAACTCTTGGCTACGCCCTGTCAGACAGAAGAAGGGACTTTTGCTCTGCACCGGCAAGCCATCATTGACGAGGAGGTTAATAAACTCCGTGCCATTGGTTTCATCCATGAGGTAACTTAAACAAGGCATGCCCAAAGGATAGTTTCCCTTTACCTCGAATAGACCAGTTGATTGATGCCACTGTTGGGCATGAATACCTCAGCTTCATGGATGCATACTCCGGGTACAATCAAATTAAGATGTACTGCCCAGACATGGAAAAGACATCCTTCGTTACGAATCGTGGCTTATATTGCTATGATGTCATGCCTTTTGGACTGAAGAACGCTAGTGCCACGTACCAAAGGTTAGTCAACAAGCTTTTTGAGAAGCAGATAGGAAGAAACATGGAAGTCTACGTGGACGATATGTTGGTCAAGACCCTTAAAGGAAAGAAGCACGTAGATGATCTTGAAGAAGCTTTTGCCATACTGAGGAAGAGCCAGATGAGGTTGACCGGCCAAGTGCGCCTTTGGTGTCACCTTAGGAAATTTTTTTGGGATTTATGGTCTCAAGCAGGGGCATTGAGGAGAACCCCGCAAAGATCTCGGCCATTCTTGATATGCCACCCCCGACAAGAACAAAACAGGTCCAAGAATTAACAGGAAGAATCGTGGCATTAAGTCGTTTCATGTCAAGATCGACAGACAGGTGCTTGTCGTTCTTCTAAACTTTGAAAGGCACGAAGGTGTTTGAATGGACCGAAGAGTGCCAGAAAGCATTCAATGAACTAAAAGTATACCTTTTGTCGCCTCCTCTATTGGTTAAACCTCATCCCGGAGATCAACTTCAGCTTTACTTGGCGGTGTCAGTAGGAGCAGTCAGTGCAGTCCTAATTAGAGAAGAAGACAAGGTGCAAAAGCCTATTTATTACATCAGCAAAGTCTTACTGGGGGCCGAGACAAGATACCACAAGGTAGAAAAACTTGCACTAGCCTTGGTGGTAGCCGCGCAGAAGCTACGCCCCTACTTCCAAGCGCACGTCTTTCAGCCCTAACCGACCAGCCCTTGAAGAAAATACTTTCCAAACCTGACATCTCAGGTCGGGTAATCAGTTGGGCGGTTGAGTTGGGAGAGTTTGACATCAGATACCAACCGAGGACAACTATCAAGGTGCAGGCCCTAGCCGACTTTATAATAGAGACAACCATTCCAGATGAAGTCTCGGTTGAGGTAGAATTGAGCCCAGTCGGGCCTCAACCAATGGAAAGCACTCCCACTCCCTAAGCATGGTCTCTATATGTGGACGGCTTGTCCAACCCCAAGGAAGCCGGAATCGGAATGATACTGACAAGTCCTGAAGGGTTCCAAATACAATATGCTCTTAGATTCAAGTTCAAGGCGACGAACAATGTAGCTGAGTATGAAGCGTTACTGGCTGGATTAAGAATAGCTCACACACTTGCAGCATGACCGATAGAAGCATGCAACGACTCACAACTAGTGGTCAGGCAAGTAAACGGGGAATATACGGCCAAGAAAGACAACATGGTGGCTTACCTGTCCAAGGTCCGAGAATCAGTGGCTAAGCTAGATAGTTTCACACTTCGTCATGTCCCCCGCAATCAAAATGAACAGGCGGATACTTTGTCTAAACTGGCATCTGAAGACTTGGCCGAAATGGGGTACATGGTTTACATTGAAGTATTGAAAAAATCAAGTATCCGAGCTGGTGAAGGAGACATGGTAATGGCCATAGAAGTGGAACCCAGCTGGATCGATCCAATCTATGCATTCATGAATGATGGAACTTTGATGACAGATCGGGCAGAGGCAAGAAAAATTCAATCAAGAGCACACCATTATGTCATAGAGGATCCTCTATAAGAAGTTGTTCACTTTTCCCCTCCCCAAATGCCTACGCCAGACCCAGGCGGAGAAAGCGATGAAGGAAGTCCATGAAGGAATATGTGGCGCTCACATGGGTGGCAGGGCTCTGGCCCACAAGATCCTCTGACAAGGATATTTCTTTTGCCAAAGATGGCCGAACAATGCATGGTATACGTGCGAAAATGGGAGAAGTGCCAGCTGTTTGCCCCAGTACCACACTTACTGGCCACCCCCTACAGCCCATAACAAATCCAATTCCATTCGCACAATGGGGGATGGATATTCTGGGTCCTTTCAAGCCAACCCGCCACCAAAGGAGATATCTGATTGTAGTCGTGGATTATTTCACAAAGTGGATAGAAGTCGAGGCCGTGGCTGGAATCACCGAGAGCAAAATCTGAGAGTTTTTCAAAAACTCCGTCGTCTATCGATATGGGATTCCTCAGATCCTTATAATAGACAATGGGAAATAGTTCGATAATAGAGCATTCACCAAGTTCTGCGAGGAGAATCGAATCATCCACAATCATCCACAAGAAAGCGGAGGTCAAGCACCCTCAGATTAATGGTCTGACCAAAAATTGTAATCGGGCTTTGCTGTATGGGCTTGGCACGAGGCTAAGCAAAGAAAAGGGAGCCCGGATAGATGAGCTCCTGAACATCCTATGGGCATTGCGAACTACTCCCAGGACTGCTACAGGAGAAACTCCCTATATGCTGGTGTTTGGCTCGAAAGCCATGGTCCCTATAGAGGTGAGAGAGCAGTCGCATCGGATTTTGATCTTCAACACGGAAACCAATGGAGAAGGCCTCCGTGCTAATCTGGACATGATTGAAGAAACAAGGGAGAAGGCTAGGACCCGAGTTGCTCACTATCAGCAGAAGACAGCACAGCTCTATAACAAAAAGGTGAAAAGTTGCATATTCTGAGTAGGAGACCTCGTATTGCGAAAGACGACGGCATCTGATCCCACCAATCAAGGAAAGCTCACGCCTAACTGGGAATGCCCATACAAGGTCATCCAAACCACTTGTCCTGGTTCTTACCATCTGGAGGACATGAAAGGGAACCCCATCCCACGAGTATGGCATGCGGACAATCTCCGCAAATTTTATCAGTGAAGAATTATCAAAAGCAATGTAACACCTTTTTGACATCAATGAAAGCCCAACGGTCTCTGCTTTAACACTTGTCTCTACAACAAATTCCAAAAAAAAAAAAACTTATGCGTCGAAAATGAATCGACACACAGCGGACTTCAACATGCGTAATAAATGAATCGACCCATTCTGCTAGGTAAAAAAGGATCGAAATGGCCCAAGGTGGGCACAGCGGACTTCAACGTGCATCAAAAATAAATCGACCCGTCCTGCTCAGCAAGACCGACCAGAATGGCCCGAAGCGGGCACAGTGGAATTAAACATGCATAAAAAAAAAATCAACCCGTTCTGCTCGACGAGACCTACTAGAACGGCCCGGGGCGGGCATAGCAAAATTAAACATGCGTCAAAAATGAATCGACCCATTATGCTTGACTAAACCAACTAGAACGTATCGGGGCGGGCACATGAGGCTACAACACACCAGATCAAGACAAGAAAAGAAAAGATTTTAACATAAAAAAAGGTAAGTCAAACATCCAAGCATAATTTCTTACATCCAAGGAGGCATACACCCATTTACAAAAAGTTACAAAGTCTCATCAACACTCTGGCTACAAAAAGATACACAACCAGGAGCACCGACACCCCGGCTACAAAAAGACACAAAATACCGGAGTCCAACAGCTATGAAAATGATAGCATCTACAGTCAACAATCCGAGGAGAATCACCTCATTTGCAACAATACATATATGTCGAATACAAAATAAAAAGAGAGCTGAGCTACCAATGAACTACCTAGGATCACCAACCCTGTCACGTGCCACAGGGTCTGAAGGCGGAGTTCCCTCACTATCTCAAGTTGACGGGTCTGGAGACGATAAATCATGACTAGAAGTAGTAGGAAGAGGATTCGAGGACAATTTCAAACCTTGGTGCACGGGAGAACCAAAGCGAGGAGTCTGATAACCCGAAGGACCCTTTGTCGAATGGCCTTTCTCCGCATCTTCTGCATCCAAAATCTCCCCAAGCCTCTCATACAAGTCATCATCATCAAGCTCCTTGTCAGAAGGAGGCACTGCAACATCAACCAGAAGATTGCACCCTCTGTAGTCAAGATCAGGCACTCGCTCGTCTATGAAATCCTTCAGTGCTTGAGCCCAAAAACTAAATGCGGGCATGGACCTCCTCTGCACTGTATCCAAAAATGCCCTTGATTTTTTATAAAGACGGACAGCACTTGCAACGGCCCGTCGAGCTCTCTCCTCAACAATCTTTCCCTCTTCCTTATACCTATCGGCTCGAGCCTAAGAAACCTTGTCGGCGTTCTTCCAAATGTCGATCTCTGCCATAACTCGGTTCTTCTCGTCCTCACTAAACTTCTTTAGCCGGTCCACCTCGGAAGTCAAAGTAGAGGCCTTGGCTTTCCAAGTTCTACATTCCTCTTCCTTCGCCACGAGCTTTGACTCCGCCGAAGCTCACTCCACCTCGGCCTTCTCACACGTTGAAGACATCCAATGAAACCGATAGTTCTTCTCCAGTTCGTAATTAAGAATCTGCGCAAATCAAAACAGATTAGAGAAAGAAATGAACACGCAAGGGAAACTTAAACAAAGAATACTTACAGCAATGGTGAGGGTATCCGAACCCGAACAGAGAGAGGTCGTAGGTAAGCTACGGACCATTTCAGAATCTCGGGCAAAATACAACCCGACACTATCTCTGCAGCAATCCGTGGATCACCTATTGTAGTATCGGTGGTCACCACAGCCCAACTTGGGTAAAAAGCTGTCTCATCACCACGTTTCTTCACGGGTACAAGCCCCATCACACCAATCTTGCGAACCTTGTCTGCACAATCATCTGTGCCAATGGCTAAAGGGTCTTCCCTCCCTTGAGGAATTAGATTTATTTGAGAAGATGGATCGGAACGACCGCAAGAGGACCACGACTTGAAAAATTTAGTTTTCTCTTGTCAGGAAGCAAAGCCTTGGAGTATGGCCGAGCCGCGTCAACCAGAACCTTATCTGAAGGATCACCTTGACCCCTTTTCCTTGACTTCTCTTTTGTAACTTCGGATACTTGAGTCGCTGGGAGAGCAGTGACAGCCCCATATCTCGAAGCCACCACCAAGGAGCTTTTTGTCGCCTTCTCTGTACCCCTAGACACCCCTACCATCTTCGCACTAAGAGCCAACATCGATTCCTCATACATTTGCACTACAAAAAATCAGAGAGCTCAAGTTAGCCAAACTCACATGACCAAGCAAAGACAAAAGCAATTGAATGGCCTATTCTACTACTCACGTATGCGATATGTATACAAGAAGTAAGGGTCTAATAACTCCTTAGTGTGGACTGGGGTACCGGTGCGGGAAGCAAGAACTTTAAAGGCCCTCGATTCATCGCTGGTCAAATTAACTGGACTGTTGAATTGGTCAGCCTCAACTACCCTCCAGACATTACTCAAAGCCAACCCTTGATCGCTCGAGACAAAAAAGAACTTATTTTATCATTCTTTGATGGACGTAAGCTTATCGGCAAGCAACTCTTCGAACCACTTGCGCCGAGTAAAGAAATAATAGCCACACTTCGTATGAGCATTAAAGATGTATATATGCCGAAACATGTTCAGGGTCGGCTTATGCCCCATCCGACAAAAAAAAGCGATGAAGCCGATCAAGGCTTTCCAAGAATTGAGCATGATCTGGATTGGAGCTACCATATAAAAATCTAAAATGTGATACAATAATTTCGACACAGGTAATCTGAACCCAACCCTCAACATCTCCAAACTAATACAGAGCTTGGAAACTTTGCACCAACATGCCCTATCCGATGGCGTCGTGTAGCGAATGTGTACATCACTCCGAAACTGATACCTCTCTCAGAGACCATCATACTCAGATAAAGAAAGAGTGCATTCGTAATCTAATGCAGCATAGGTGGGAGTCTGGTTTGCATCCTCTCGAGCATCTTGAATAACATCCGCTGCTCCCTTATCCCTACTTGACTCAGCCTCACACGCAACTGTCGATGCAACATCTTGAATAACTTCGGTAGGATCGGACAGCTCCTTGATATCAACTTGTCTGGAAACCCCCCCCCCCTAGTACTAGCAGAGGAGGAACTCCCACTCGAGCTATCGGAGTCACTAGATGTATCCCTGAAGAGGACAAGGCCGACGTATCTCCTATTCCCACATCTACCTCTAGATCACCCTCTATGGCCGACTTAAATAAAGAGAAAAAAAAAGAATGGAGAGTAGGGGAGAGACCTACTAATGGACAGAAGTCGAGGGTGATCCACCTAGAGCCGAACAGAAGCAATCAAGACCGGGCCGAAGAGTGAAGAGAGAATGCGACCAAGATTGAATCTGAAGAGAAGCAAACCACACTCAAGCAACTCAATGAGAACTTCAAAATGAGAAACTAGGAAAAGACAAATGGAAAGAGGCCTTGGTTTATACAGACCAAGTTGCACAAATTTGGCTCCAAGTTTTGAAATTCAAAAAATGGGCTCAAAATTTGAAATTCAAAAAAATGAACTCCCAAATGGGGAAAAAGAGCTAAGTTGAGATGACAACTCCTCTTAAGTGGATAAGAAGTTAAAGTTGAGATGACAACTCCTCTTAAGTTGTTTCATGGAAAAGACTTCTCAAGACATCTTATGGCAATAAGTCAACAGTGGATGGGAAGACGAGTTTGGTAGTACTTGGATGGAGGAGAGTTATTGACAAGTTCAAATTTGAATTGCCAAAAAAATAAAAAAATAAAAAAATAAAAAAAAGAGAAGCAAACTGCACGGCAAAGCCGAACAGAGTTGACCGAGCAGTTTGGCTCGGCCTAAACCGTTCGGACAAACACAAGTTCCGAAAAAAAAAAGAAATTACGTGGCAAGGCCAAACAGAGTTGACCAAGCCGTTTGGCTCGGCCCAAACTGTTCGGACAAACACAAGTTCCGTGAAAAAAAAAAAGAAGCAAATTGAGCGCAAGGCCGAACAGAGTTGACTGAGCCGTTTGGCTAGGCCCAAACTGTTAGGACAAGCACAAGTTCCAAAAAAAAAAAAAGCAAAAGCAAACTACGCGGTAAAGCCTAACAGAGTTGACCGAGCCGTTTGGCTATGCCCAAACTGTTCGGATAAACACAAGTTCCCAAAAAAAAAAAAAAAAAAGGGTTAGCCATGACATTCTCCTTGGAAATGGTGGAGTGGTCAGTAAAAAAAGAAAAAAGAAAAGAAAAAGGCTTGCAGCCATTCAGGCCACATGTAACCGGAGAAGCGAACCACAAACGCTACCAACCAGTGCCGGTTAGTTTCTGGAGCGTGTTATCGAGATCTTTAAGATGGACTGTCAACCTTCCAATATGGACATCCTATACGCTGAGGGAGTTACTTCATCAAATGGGTTTGCATGCATGGACTTCTTATTCCACCAGTTGGCATAAGGTAGCAACCCTGACACCACTAATGTACATGATCCCATGTTAAGGTATCAACTCATTAGAATACACGCAAGAATCCTTAGCGAAGACGACAAATGTCTGGAGATGATTTGAAGGTATTAAACTTGTCCTCTTTCGTGCGGCCTTGAGTGACTATGATCAGTTCTGTGATGAAGGGAGTAGCTGGTCATCATAAATCTTCGACTTAATGATTCCACTTGGATACAAGCTGAACAATGGCAGTCCTGCAGAAAATGCAATCTTCACTCGACCTGCTCGGACTGGCTTTAACCCATTCCGCTAAGAAAGGCTGAGGAGAAGGCATAAAACAAGACGCTCTACTAAATATTCTACTCGACCAAGATCCATCAATACATTGTAAAAGAGACAAATGGCCTCAAGGGGCTTGCGCCAACGTCAAAGCAATCATTCAGACCATCCCCCTCGGACAAGCCGAGATAGATGGCCTCAGGGCCTCGTGTCAACGTCACAGCAACAGAACCGGAGGGAACACCCCACCCCAAAATTTTTCCTCTTTTACTTACACATTTGCATCATGCAGATCCAAAAGAGCAAGGAGGCAATGGAAGGGGAGGGAACACCCCACCCCAAAATTTTTTCTCTCTTTTACTTACTCATTTGCATCCTGCAGATCCAAAAGAGTAAGGACGCAACTGTTAGGGGTAAATATAAACCCGCTAATGAACGCATGACACATGTAAAGTAACCTACGACTAGACACTAAAGTCAAAAGATCACCTCTCGAATGACCAGTCGACACGTGGACAGCAAAAAGAAGACTCGTCAACAAGGGCAAAATAGAGAAGAAAAAGGACAAAAGTGAGGTATTATCCATATTCAGAGGGGTAAAGACGGAATTACACCCTAAAGCCTCGCAAGACGTCAGCAATAATCGTTAGTATAAATACTCCAACCGTCAGAAGTCAAATCAGGTGAATATTTTAATAACTTGTCCCCCACTTGCTCTGACACCTTTCTTGTCACACCCCAATTCTGCATTATTCAGAATGGTGTGATGAACCGTGAATAAACCAACGGTTCAACCAGGATCTAAAATAGGCTATCCCCGCGTTATCCAAACTTACGCACATCCATAATCATAATCAGAGTAAATACACAATAGCGGAAATCTTGTAAATAAATGAACTGACAATCTCTGTGATATTAAAATTTAAATAACAATTTATTCTGTATCAACCGAGACATAAATAAATATCAATACAAATCTTTAATAAATCCAAATAAAGAAACCTATAAAATGTCTAATCAAATACACACGAGTTGCACTCGCAGGAGGAGTCGTGTGTATCCACTTCAGCTTCAACTTTCATCGCTGCCACGTCCCCGTACGCAGACGCATTCACATAGTCTTCAACGGTATAACCTGCATCATCAACTAAAAATATTCGACGTCGAGGGGTGAGCACACATCACGGCTCAGTGAGTAGCCAAAACAATGCAACAGTACATATGCATGCAAAAAGTCAATTTATATCTTTGGTCCGGTTTTAAAGTTTACAATATGCAATAGAAAGGTTTAGGTAGCCAAAGGTCGCGTTTATTGACTCCGCCTCTATACACGAGTGTGTGACGTTACCCGAAGATCACGTTTATCGTCAACTCACATGCAACCAATCATGAACATTATATAACAAAGGTTACGTTTATTGCTATATAGTGTCATACCAACACGTAAGCCCCTGTTAGCGAGGGCTGCAAACTGGGCTCGCAACTAACCAATCCTAATGCCAAACAGTGTATCCAAGGCCTCACCCCAGCATCCCTCAGAATGTCCATAGAGATAGAGCTAAGGCCCCCCGGTAGAGTCAGAGACTACAAGGACCGAGACCACCTCCCCTGATACTCTACGACATAATAGTTCTGCTAAAGTAATGGCGATACGACGATGCCAATGCACAAGACTTGAGTTAGAGATAGAGCTAAAGTGCTGAGACCCACCAAAGGTTAACGTTTAATGACGTTCTCATCACACCTCCCCTAATACTCGCTCGCATCAAACACATCAACCACACACATACAAGCACATGCCTATTCCTATCATCATCATCATCATCATCATGTTATAAACAATAAAGTAAATATGCATGAACAAGTAATAGAAATATTGGATGGCATGCTGTATGCACATTACAAACATATTCGCATAGAATCAAGCATGGCATAGGACTCAAGAAATAAAAAATAGTTTATTATTAACCAATTTAGTTTGGGGTTAAGGTTCCTCACCTTAGCTTGCTATAAGATGTTTTTCTAAGCTTTAGAATCACCTTTACAATGCTATTATATTGCTAGAAGACCTAACAAAGTCGATAGAATTTGATTAGAATTTATTCAGAATTAAAAACCATGCTGTTAACTGAGGGTCGGAGGTAGGGTCGATGCTAGGGTCGATGGGTCTATCGACCCTTCCCTCTTTCTGGACTTCCCGAATGCTGAGGGTCGATGGTCAGGAACACCTAGGGTCGGATGGTTTATCGACCCTGGGTGCGACCCTTGATGCACTTTGGTCCAATTTCCACTTTTTAGCCATTCTTCGTGTTTGGGGTCCTATGGCTTGCTCCTACATTCCATTCTACATTCATTCCATGGTCTAAAACCTTGTATAATCCATCTAAATAGTTTTCATGCACTTTCCTATGGTTTTTCATGAAAACCTAACCATAGATTGATGGTTTGGGTTTCTCCGAGATCACACTCTCAACAATAACTAACCTAAAGTCTGTAGAAACTCATGGAATTGGTATTCATACCTGAGAAGATTACTTTTTCTCTGAAATTCTTCTCCTTTTTGCTAAGTTCTCTTCCTTCCCTTTCTTCTTCCTCTTTTCCTTCTCCTCTCTTTCTCTCAATTCGATTAGGATTGTGAAAGGAATGAAAGTGGCTTAGGAACGTCCTTTAAATAGAGTAGGAACATCCTAAATAAGTCCCATTGAGATTTCGAAAGAATCCCAATCGAAAAATATAGAAATTTCCTAATTTCTATATTCGGCAGAAACCGAGGGTCGATGGGAGGGTCGATGATCCCGTCGACCCTAGGGTCTTAAACTGTCCGACCCTCCCTTCAAAATTGAGGGTCTGACTTTCTGCTTTGGGAGGTCCGACCCTGCTTAGCTGGGTATGCGACCCTTCCCCTCTTTTAAGTGTTTTTGGGTCGATTTGATACCTGGGATCTCGATCTCCTTCACGCCCTTGGTCCATTTGACTCGACCATAATGGGTAAACCTGGTTCAAGGTGGTAAGACCGGGTTAGATTGACACGGGTCTCACAACTCCCCCCAACTTATAAAAATTTTGTCCTCAAAATTGTACGTACCTTCTGAATCAAATAAGTAAGGGTATTGCTTTCTCATAGCATTTTCTTCTTCCCATGTAATTTCTTCCATGTCTCTACTTTTCCATGTGACCTTAACATAGTAGATATCTCTGTTGCGTAGACGTTGAACTTTTCGACTAGTGATTTCTGTTGGTGTTACTTCAAATGTCAAATCATCAGTCAATTCTGGCAAATCCACTGTCAAAACATGCATTGGGTCCTTGACATACTTCTTCAATAGAGAAATGTGAAATACGTCATGTACACTTGACATAAATGGTGGTAGTGCTAACTGATAAGCTACTTTTCCCCGCTTAGCTAGGATTTCATACGGCCCGACATATCTTGGACTTAGCTTCCCTTTCTATCCGAACCTCTTCAATCCTCGCATAGGCGATACTTTCAAAAATACTTTATCACCTACGGTGAACTCTAGATCTCTTCGTCGAGTATCGGCATATTGCTTCTGACGGTTCTGAGCTGTTCTCACTCTTTTCTTGATGATGTCGACCACTCGACAAGTCTCTTCAACAAATTCTGGTCCAACAATACTACGTTCTCCAACTTCATTCCAAAACAAGGGAGTTCGACACTTTTGGCCATACAGTGCTTCATATGGTGACATCTGTATTGTGGCCTGATAGCTGTTATTATAAGCGAACTCGATCAATGGTAACTTTTCATCCCATGATCCTTTGAAATCAATTACACATGCTCGTAGCATATCTTCTAGAATCTGAATTGTATGCTCTGACTGTCCATCTGTCTGTGGGTAGAATGCAGTACTGAACTTCAACGTTGTATCCATAGCCTTTTGCAGTCCTTCCCAAAATTTAGAAGTAAATCGTGGATCTCTATCGGACACAATGCTTTCTTGTACACCGTGTAACCTAACAATATTATCCACATACAGCTTTGCTAACCTTTCCAGTGTATACTGAGGTCGTATAGGTATAAAGCGAGCTGTTTTAGTCAGACGGTCCACAATCACCCAAACTGCGTCAACTACTCGAGGAGTCAATGGTAGTCCCGTGACGAAGTCCATAGTGATGCAGTCCCATTTCCATGCTGGTTTCGGTAATGGCTGTAACAGTCCTGCGGGTCTTTGTCGTTCAGCCTTTACTTTCTGACAATTTAGGCATTGAGACACGAACTTAGCTACATCTGCTTTCATTCCCCTCCACCAATATAGTTTCTTCAGATCATAATACATTTTTGTACTTCCAGGATGTATCGAATAGATGATGGTATGGGCTTCTTTCATCAGTCGGTGTCTAATGTCCATACTTTCTGTTTCAGGTACACATATTCTTCCTTTGTATTTTAGTACCTTATCATCATCCAAGGTGAACTCAAGGTTAGTCCTACCTTTCTCGATATCTTCTTGCACTGTTCTCAGATAAGGATCTGCTTTGATAGCTGTCTTCACTTCGTCCACTATATCCTGTATAATTTCAATGCCGCGAACATATTCAAAAACCGATGAATAAACCCTTGGTTGGCTGATTCATCCGTTGTATCTATCACATACTGCTCGTTGCCGTGATTGAATACCATTCTGGTAGTACACATTGCTGCAGTCGTGCTGACTTCTCCTTGAGATTTGATCATTGCTTTTCTGCTAAATGCATCTGCTACCACGTTCGCCTTTCCCGGATGATACTGGATATCACAATCATAGTCTTTCAATAATTTCAGCCATCTTCTTTGTCTCATATTCAACTCTTTCTGATTAAATAGATAAGTAAGACTTTTATGGTCCGACTTAATCTGGAATTTCTCCCCGTATAGGTAATGTCTCCATATCTTGACAGCATGTACTATAGCCACTAGCTCCAAATCACGAGTGGGGTAATTTTTCTCATGTACCTTCAACTGTCTTGAAGCATAAGCAATCACTTGCTCCCCTTGCATAAGTACACATCCTAGTCTCAGTCCCGACGCATCGGTGTATAAGGTAAACGTCTATCCTGGAATAGGAATAGTCAAAACTGGAGCGGATATCAATCTGGTCTTCAGTGTTTGGAAACTCTTCTCACATTTATCGGTCCACACAAACTTTTCACCTTTCTTAGTCAAACTGGTGAGAGGTACCGCAATCCGAGAATAGTCTTCTACGAATCTCCGATAATAACCAGCTAGACCCAGAAAACTTCTGATTTTTGAAACGCTCTTTGGTGCTTCCCACTTTACAATAGCCTCGATCTTGCTGGGATCCACTTTGATTCCTTTAGCAGATACTACATGGCCTAGGAAGGTGACTTCACTTAGCCAAAACTCGCACTTTGAAAATTTGGCGTATAGCTTCTCTTTCCTTAAACGCTGTAGGACTGCGTTTAGGTTCTTGATATGAGTTTCCTTGTCCTTAGAGTATACCAATATGTCATCAATAAACACTATAACCGACGTATCCAACATATCGTGGAAGACTCGGTTCATAAGTTCCATGAATGTTGCCGGTGCATTAGTTAATCCGAAAGACATAACCAAAAATTCATAATGTCTGTATCTGGTCCTGAAAGCTGTCTTCGGAATATCACCTTCTTTAATCTTCAACTGATGATAGCCCGATGGAAGATCGATCTTAGAAAATACTTTCGCTCCTTGTAACTGATCGAACAAGTCATCGATCCGAGGTAGTGGATATCGATTCTTGATTGTCAGTTTATTCAACTCCCGATAGTCGATGCATAATCGAACGCTACCATCATTCTTCTTTACGAACAACACCGGTGCACCCCATGGAGATATACTGGGTCGAATATAACCCTTGTCTAGTAGTTCTTGTAGTTACACCTTCAGTTCCGTAGGAGCCATTCTGTAGGGTGCTTTTGATACGGGTGCGGCTCCAGGTATAAGGTCTATTACAAACTTCGTGGCTCGGTCGGGTGGTAATCCGGGTAGTTCCTCCGAAAATACGTCAGGGTAATCCCGCACGACGTCAAGGTCTTCCATTCGTGGTGCTTCCTTGGTTAGGTCGACCACTGACACTAGATACCCGACTGCTCCCTTGTCAAGGCACTTCTTAGCCTTTAATGCTGAAAGTATGAGCTTACGTCTCCGGGGAAGTTTGGTTCCCGTGAAACTTAATTCTGCTCCTTCTTTGTCTTTGAACGTTAGCTTCTTTTCGGCGCATAATAGATTTACAGAATGCCGAGCTAACCAGTCCATTCCTAAGATGACATCAAAGTCTACCATCTCAAGTTGTATCAAGGTTGCATCTAAAGTCTTCTCTCCAATGAGAACTGGACATGGTCCATAACCTTTCTCTAGTTCCACTTCTAACCCCATCGGTGACCGTACAAGTAATTTGTAGTCTAACGTTTTGATGGGTAATTTTGTCTTCTTTCCAAATAACACAGATATAAAGGAATGAGTAGCTCCGGAATCGAAGAGTACTCTGGCGGGTACGCCATTTATAGGTACAATACCTGTGATTTATCTTTACTTAGTCAACATGCTCATTCAATGTAATTATAACTTTAAAAGTTTCAGTCATACCTGTAACCACATCGGGTGATGCGGCCGCATCCTCGGACGTGACAGCATATACACGTCCCTGATGGAATTGCTTCTTGGGCTTAGGGCACTCCCTTGCCATATGTCCCGACTGGTTGCAGTTAAAACACTTCAGGACTTCAGAGTTTGGCTTTGACTGTGGTTGAGCTGCTGGAGTAGTCCTGGTTGCAGCATTAAAATTCTGAGGACGGAAAGACTTATATGTCTTGTTATTGCCTCCATTGTAAGAATTTCCGGCTGACCTTTTGATGCCTCTGTTTTGAGTAAAGTAACTCTCCTTCTGGCTCGATTCAATCACTCGATCAATCTGGACAGCTTCATTATATATTTTCTTCTCTAAGCCTAGAACATGTTCCCTGAAAGCATGCAAAAGCAATACCCTCATCTATTCGACTCGGAAGGTATGTAAAATTTCGAGGATGAAATTTTTATAAGCAGGGGGGAGTTGTAAGACCCGTATCGAACTAACCGGTCTTACCACCTTGTACCAGGTCTACCTATCATGGTCGAGCCAAATGGACCAAGTAAGTGAAGGAAATAGCGAGACCAGGTATTAAACTAACCCAAAAACAGTAAAATAGGGGACAGGGTCGCATACCCAGATAGGCAGGGTCGGACCCCCCTCATTAGGGAGTCAGACCCCTGAAATTTTGACCGAGGGTCGGACAATTTAGACATGAGGGTCGACGGGATCTCTGACCCCCTCATCGACCCCCTCATTACCGACAGAAACCGTAAATAGAAAACTTTCCAAATTTGAAGGGGATTCTTTCCTAATCTCAATGGGACTTCTTTTGGGAGGTTTTCCTCTATAAATAGGACGTCCCTTAGCCTCTTTCACTCCTTTTGAAACCCTAATTGAAAGTGAGAGAAAGAGAAGTGAAGGAGAAGAGAAGGAAAGTTGGAGAAGAAGACTAAAGAGAAGAATTCAGAGAAACCTCTGAATCTCAGCAAACCTAAGGTATGGGTATGTTTCCATTAATGATTTAAGACCTTAGAATAGTTCATGAAGAGGGTATGGTCTAGGAGAAACCCAAATCATCCATCCATGGGAGGATTTCAATGAAATCCATGGAGGAAATCATGGTAGGCAAAGTAAGGAAAAAACCTAGAGTTTTAAGCCATAGAACAAGCATAGAATGGATTGTGAAAGTAAGCCATAGGACCCAAACATGAAAGAATGGACTGTAGGATGAAAAGATCGACTCAAACCACGGGGGGTCGCACGTGGGGTCGATCGGGAATCGACCCTACCAGACCACAGGATCGACCCCCAGCATTCGGGAAGTCCAGGGATGCGGTGGTCGCACCCAGGGTTGATGGAACATCCGACCCTGGCATCAACCCTACACCCTGGGGTCGCAGAAAACTACTACCCTACCTACGACCCGTCCTGCGACCCTAGCTTAACAGCAAGCCTAAAATTATCGGAATGAATTTTAATTAAAATCTATTGACTTGTTAGGTTTTCCTATTGATATAAATGTGATTCTTAGAGCTTGAAAGATGATTTACACTCAAGCAAAGGTGAGGGAACAAGACCTAAACTAATTGCTAATAATAAACTGTTTTTATTTCTTGAGTCCAATGCCATGACTGATTCTATGCATGTATGCTTGTAATGTGCATTCAACATGTCATCTAATATTCTTGCTATTAATGTTCATGCATATTTAATTCTATTTTATTTATAACATGATGATGATGATGATGCTAGGAATAAGCATGTGAATGTTTGTGTGTGGTTAGTGTACTTGATGCGAGTGGGGCATCAGGGGGAGGACGTGACATTGTGATTCAGTCTGGTCACCAGACTCTAGCTTTATCTCTACTCAAGTCTTGTCCACTGGCATCGTCGTATCGTCATTACCTTAGCAGAACTATTACGTCGTAGGGTATCAGGGGAGGTGGTCTCGGACCGTGTAGTCTTCGACTCTGTCGGAGGGACTTAGCTCTATCTCTATGGACGTATTGAGGGATGCTGGGGTGAGGCCTTGGGTACACTGTTTGACATTAGGATTGGTTAGTTGCGAGCCCAGTTTGCAAGCCCTCACCAGTAGGGGCTTACATGTTGGTATGGGTAGAGTATCAGGGGAAGTGTGATGCGTTGTGGTCCTAAGCACTTTAGATCTATCTCTATTCCATAGTGGATGCATGTGGGACAAAAATAAACATTAACCTTTGGGCGGCTTCACACACTCGTGTATAGAGGTGAGGCGGCCACCGAACCTTTTTATAGCACATTGCAAACTTATATACCAGACCACAGATATGAATTGAATGCACGCATATGTCTGTTGCATTGTTTTGTTTTCTCACTGAGCTCAAGTTGGAGAGCTGACCCTCGCGAGTGCAATTCTTTTTAGTTTCTGATGTTGCAGGTATTACGATTGAAGATTTTGTCAACATGTGGCGGCTATGATGAGTAAGCTATGGAGGACCATTGTGATTCGTCAAGCTAGCGTTTCAACTATGGATACGCTTAGTGTTTAATATCCGTATTTGGATATTGTAATATGTATTAATTTATGTTTTGGTTACTTGGAGATAAATGGAATGTTAATTATTTAACATGACTAGACCTCAGTTCATTATCTGTAAGACTTCTGCTATTTACTTTATTATCTCTGATTAATGTGGAGTGTGTTTTGATTTAACAAAATTTGGGATAGCCTATTCAAGATCCTGATTGAACCGTTGGTTTATTAAACGGTTCATCACACCATTTTGGTTAGTCCAGAATTGGGGTGTGACAATCAACCCTTAACTTAGCACGTGGCAAGCATTATATCGGACAATTATTGTGTGTTAACAATTTATCATGCATTATTGCTTGCTTGCTTGTTTATTTCTCACTAAGCTCATGTTGGTGAGCTCACCTATGCCTACGCCTTTCTTTTTAGATGATGTTGCAAGTACAGTGGTTGCGGACTATGTGAGCGCATCTATCGTCACCAACCTCGCCCAATTGGGAGGGCAGCCACTGAAGAGGAAGTACATGATGAGGATTGTGAATGCTATGCGTGCGTGTTCGAGTAAAGGAAGTGCTGCTAAGCATTTCTCTTAGTTTACTTTTATAAGAATTTTACTTTTGGATATGAACTAAGTACTTATATGGTTTCTTTTATGAACAACTATTGATGTGGATTAGATTAAACAAATAAGCCACAAAAAATTTAAATTATTTTATTGGTTATCAATAGTAGCTCAATTTACATAGTATGATCTTCCGCTGTTGTATTTACTCTGATTAATGTTTTCATTACATTGGACTGGTTGGGATTGGTGGAGGAAAACACGGCTTAGTATAGTTCTGGGTTGGACCTCATTTGGTTGAGTATCGATCCGGTCATGCTCCAAATATATATAACAGAATTGGAGTGTGATATCTTACCCCACTCTCAAAGAACTATTTCTCTTATATACTTCATATTGCTTGTTCTGAAAATTGACTTAATCATCGAAGTGGCCACTGGATTACCCAATCCACCCTCGGTAAAATTTCCGTTGTTTTCAAGTTCATACTTTGAACTCGGCTATAACCATGTCAAGTTGGTTACACCGTGACGAGCTCCGATACAACATCATCAACTCGGTTACACCGTAGACAACTAGGCCAACAAGGCCTACAACTCGGCTAGACTAGTTTTCAGCATCAAAACCACCCATCTCTGTTATGGAGCCGAATCAAAGTAACCTAAACTGACCTCCATCGAATTCCATCTGACCATCTAACCATACTCCACTAAAACCACATTATCTTTAGTGAGAGAAAGAGCAAGGGCAGCAAACCAATCCATACCCTACTCAAAAAAATCAACTACACAGACTAATGAAATGGAACCCACCGGAGATCATACCACATAGAGTGGGAGAAATGGAAGCAAACAACAAAGAAAAAAAAAAAAAAAACCAATTCCCATCCATTGAGTCTCATCCCCGAGCAAACATGAAATCCCTATTCTTAACCGAGATCAACCCTAGAGATTAAATAAAGGTTATATGCAACACAGGGGATCCTTTATACATATTAGCAAATGAAAACAAAGGAGGAGGAGAAGCATAGAAGCCGAATCTCCCTTCTCAAACAAGACTAAACTTGAGATAAAACAATGACAAAGCAACACATACATAAATAAACAGCATTTAACACAACAGTAAGAAGGCGAATCAGGTTCCAAAAACTGCGGTAATGAAGAAAGAAATGGCCAAAATCGAAACAAACCTCATAAGTCACTTCAATAAATATTCGGCATAGGAGGTCGCATTAACGGAAATAATAGGGAATCTTTTACCAAAGAAACATCGAAGAACAGGGCATAAAAAATGAAGGGAGAGAAGAAAGAGAACAAACTTACCTCTAGCCTTCTTTTCTTTTCTCCTACTCACCACCGCCGCTTCTTTCTCCCTGCTCACCGCCGTCATTCCTCTCTCTTTGTTCACCGTTGTCGCTCATCTCTCTGCTCGCCGCCACTCCTTCTTCTATCCGCGGCTTCTCAATCACTCTTATTGTTGGCTGACACCTAGCCCCTCACTGCTTTCGCAAATGGAAGCCTAATCCTAACCGTAAATCCCTCTCTCCCTACCTTCTTTCTCTGCAACTATTTTGGAATCCACGGCTTACTTCCCTATCTCTCATTCCTCTTCTCTTGATTCTTGCTTTCTTTTCTCTCATTTTGCTTAGTCGCGTTCCCGATTCCTTCAGGTATTTCCTATTTCTATGTCCTCTCTCTCTAACTCTCACCTTTCTCTCAATCCCCTATCTGTCTCTCACTCTTCCCCCCTTTATGAAGATGAAAACCCCCTTGTCGGATGACCTCCTTTACCAAAACGAGCTCCATTTGTAAAATCAACCTTCCATTGATAGATGGAACCTTAAATCCCTAATGAACTACTTTTCCCTATGCATCAAGCCTAAGCCCAAGTACTTTTAAAAAACTAAACCTATTTAGATTACAAACCCAAGACCACTAATATAATCCCTAACATACTCAAAATATTTTTTTTCTATTCATTTTTTTTTGTTCTAATGAAAGACCTAAATGTTGGACTTTATGTTGTCATTGTTGGCAACTTGGCTGATGTGACAGTATTTATGAGTATTCAGTTAGAGAAATGAGGAAAGAGAGTGTCAGTGTAGGAGAGAGAGTGTCAGTGTAGTGGCACAGATGTGGCAACTTTGCTTATGTATTCTACAAGGTTCTACATGTGTTTCAGATGACTTACAATGAGTTAAATGGGATATTACACTGATTTTGATGAGAGAGAGTGTTTGTGGACCCCACTGGTGATGTGTCCGAGTTTCTGATGATGCGACAGTGTTCTTGAAGCTTTTCTAATCATGTCCATGTTTCTCATGTTTCTGGTGTTGTGGCATTAAAGAGAGAAATTCAAGAGAGAGAAAGAAGAGAGAGAATCAGAAGAGATAGAAAGAGGAGAGAGAAAAAATGTGAGTGGGACCCACAGGTATGGTGGCAAGGTGACATGCCAACACGGTAGCCCACGGCACTTGGCATGCATGCACACAAAGTTTCGGGTTCAAATTCCAAGGTTTGACAGAGTTTTAACTTTGGGTCTATTTTTAGTGGGTCCCGCAATAGGTTCATGGAGATCCAGCATTGGAAAGATGTAGAGCATCGAGTTAGCTTTCCAACGCAACTTGAATCACTCAATTCCGACGTCAGATGAGAGAGATATCGCAGTTTCTGTCGGATCGCTCGAAAAAGTGATTTCACAAATTGTTTAGGGGCAATTTCGGCATTTCACAAGTTGTTAAGGGGTAAATTCGTCAAGAAAAAAGAAGAAGATCCGAAATCGGCCGCCCAAATGAAGCCACGTAGGCTAGATTCCAAATGGACGGCCTTCAAACTTGCGGGCTAAGGTGTGATGCAAAGATTCTGTTTAGATTCCATCGCGTTGTTCGTGAGTGGCCAGACGCAACCTATAATCATGCACCGTGGTACATGCAAGTTTAGCCGCGATCCAGTGTGACGCTTCTACGGTGCCGCGGCACCATTGATCCAGATCCTACGCTTAATATGGGATCCGAGGTTCGCTGACGCGATTTGTTCGGATCCGACGGACATAAAAAGATCCCGCCATTTCTTCTTAGATCCAACGGCAGATGGCCTAGATTCCTCTCTAAACCAATCAGAATGTGACAACGGCGCGGCGCGGCTCGGCTACGGTGCGGCGCAGGTGCAGGTTATATAAGGAAAGATTCTCTTTCCTTATCCGAGATTAGTCGATTTTCAAATTGTCATATCTTCTTCATCCGAGCTCCAAATCGGTCCGTTCAAATTACAGCATTCATATTTTTCGATGCCCTATCTATTGGGTGCTGTTGGGAGTCGTGAAAACTTAGATAAAAATTAAAAAGAGCATTTTGAAGGCAGAGAGAAGGTTTTCTAGGATTTCGTGCCCTGTGGGAGTGATCAATCACCAACTACCTCTTCTTTGTGCATCAATGGAGTGCTAAATCCCTATGAGAGGTCAGTAGAGCTTTTATTTTCACATTCATGGTGATTATGGGTTGTGTGGAAGAGATTGGAACCCTGTCGATGAGGTGTGCTCTGTGAATCGATCTCTATCATCATTGAAGACTGTTAGAGAGTACCTAAGGGCAGTGTGAAGCTTCAGAGATATTGATGGTCATTCGAAAGCAGTTGTAAGGTTTTTCAATTCTCTATCTATTTGTTGCTTTCAATATATTATTGAATACCTAGCTAGTGGGGGAAAAATTGTAAGGCATAATTATAAACTTAAAAAATTGTGACTTGCTTCTCGTGGGTGCGAGTTAAGCGTGGTGTGTTCAGTGGGTCTTTGGACACCGGTCGTTAAGCCCAAATCTTGGTGTTGGTGCGCCCTCTCGGTTTATCTTTGGGAAAACCTAGGGTTAATATCCTTGTCTTGTTAGAGACTAAAAGCTGAGTGTTGAGTAAATACGGAGCCCGTTGGGCATTACTCCGTGGAGTAGCCATCACACATTGTGTTGGTGAACCACGTAATATCTCTGTGTTCATTGTGTTTACTTTCTATTATATTTTGGAGTGCGTGAAATGGCTTACAGGATGGGTGTGTAAATCTGGTAGACCTGGTCATTGAGTGGTAGCGAGGTAGATTTGCATACGCTTGTGTGTGTGTAAAAGAATATATCTCCATCAGCTCTGGGCAGCAATAAATAATCAGGAAAAAGTTTCAGACACTGATTCACCCCCCCCCTCTCAGTGTCATATCAAGTTCATCACTAAATGCCTAGAATACCCCCTTCCTTGCATAGGATGCGAAAAATGGGCTCACACAGTGGAAAAAATGGGATACTAACACCGTGATAGATAGAGATCGGCCATTGGTTACTGTTTCACTTTAGTCGATGGTGCAATCAATTGGGTGTCAAGATTGCAATCTGTGGTGGCTTTGTCAACTATAGAAACTGAGTACATCGCAACAACAGATTCATGCAATGGAGGCATATGGCTAAAAAGATTGTTTGATGAACTGAGGATCAAGCAGAAAGAGATAACTATTCATTGTGATAGTCAGAGTGCATTATATTTGGTTGTCAATTTAATGTTTCACTTTCGTACTAAGCACATTGATGTAAAGTTTCACTTTGTTCGTAACGTGGTAGAAGATGGAGTAATCTCGATGCAGATGATTTACACAGACGACAACGTAATAGATATGCTTACGAAACATATTGCGAGGAAGAAGTTCATATGGTGTAGAATTTCCCTTGGGCATGCAGTTACCATGTGATTGGTGATGATTGGACAAATCGAAGCTATGAAGGCTATTTGGAAATTAGTCTTAGGTGGGAGAATGTGAACATAAGTGATTGTAGGTGGGTGATGTCACCTACAGTAAAATCATTTATTGCATGCAATGTAAAAGCAAAAGCATATGTAAAGCATATTCAATAAAGGTGGGCTGCCGATCGTGATTATTACCGCCCACCTTTAATGAATTGTTTTATGCCGTACCGCAAACTACTTTAAAAAAACCGTGACGGAGGAATTGAAGCTTTCCTCTCCATTTATATAAAGGGAAAAGAAGTGAGGTTTAAACACAACACAAAACCACAAGCTCACGAAAGCTCAAGAGAAAGGGAGAGCGATTGATCAGCCCTGGGTCCTCTCTGTGTTGGATTTCTTGTATTGGGTTTAGGTTTACTTGTAAATTCTTTTGGGGTGTACGATTTATCTGATTTAGTGTTTCTTGTAGAAATACTTATGGGAGTTGTACTGGTGATATATCTTTGTAGAGTATGGGACTCATGTATTTTGTTATCATGGAGAGAGGTGTAGCATGTAATTTTTCCTGGTACCACAAAAAAAGTTTCATGAAGATTGTCCCGTAGACTTAGGCTACCACACCAGTACCAAACCACGTATATCTGTATGTCTTTACATCTTGTTCATTTTTCGACGTTTTATATTTTTTATCATTTTGATATCGTACATATCGATTGCGTAAGACATTTTAAACAACACATAACATTTTACATGTTAAATAATCTTTCACTATTTGTTTTCAAGAGGTAAAAGAAACATGAATTTCATTTTACCTCTTCTTTAAAGATTACTATTTTTTTTTTTTAACTCACTCACCTGCCCCAATCTCAAAAGATCACTATATTTTATTTTTTTAAAACAAAAAGCCACTCATCTGTCCCAATCAAATCATACTAAAAGTCTGCTTGGAACATTTCTTTTCTTTGGAGAAGAGTCTATTTGGACTCTAAGAACCTTAATTGGAAGTTTCTCATTGATCGAATGCTTGCAAACGAAGGAAAACAAAATTCCAATAACCTTAGAATTTTATGAGTTGCAGCCAGAATGCTTACAAATGAAGGAAAACAAAGATCCAATAATGTCCCTCGTACTACCTGTTTAGTGGTGGTTTTCTACCGGTATCAATCTTCATCCAAGTAATGCTACCAAGACATGAGTGGTGGATGCTAGTCTACGGCAGATAAATAAGAAACTGTGAGATACACTTAATTTTGTGGTTTTGAATCATTTTCAGTCATTGGAGAGATTTCAGTTTTGGTCTAATGGTCAGCGATTGGAATTATTTGACATGTATATTAATACATGAATATGTATACTGAATGAATTCAAACGAATCACAAATGGAGGGATGGACAAGGAGACCATCTTTTTGATAATTTTGTGCATCTTTTTGTAAGAGTTTATGGTTTTGTTATGTTGGGACTGATGGTTGATCTTCGCATCAAGTAAGGTTACGTTTTTTTATTTTCTTTTCATCTTTGGTGAAATTGAATTTTAACTCCCCAGCATGATTATAAATCGAGGTACAGGACACAGAATTGATGGTTTTCAAAACTGATCCAATACCAATTTGGATTTAATTATTAGTGTCAGTTGGTATTGATCCAATCCTACTGAAAAGACACGGATTCTAGGGCTGAGTCAGCCTGCTGATTCGGAATCAGCCATTGCCTATTTCATAACTGCCCCCACCATCCTTGTTTTTATCTTTATTTTGACTCTCTAAGAAAAATCTAATAAATTTCCCATCCAAATGAATCGGGTCTTATTCATCCAAATTTTTTAGATGAAAAATGGTCGTCTCAGTTTGTGGGAGATTCATTATTTTATTAGAAATATTATAATAATAAAAAAATAAAAAAAAGATGAAATTGAGTTTGTATGGAGGCGGGGGATGGGAATTTGGAAAACAATTCAACCCGATTTTGCTTTAGCCTCATTGCAAATTTTTTTTCCTTTTCATCAATCTTATTGAGATCTGTTGATTATGATAATGGAATCATGGAAAGTATTATTTTGACCATTTTTGTCTTTTTTATTTTTTATTTTTGGGAAAAATAAATATTTAGGTTATAGTAGGGGGATTATCTGCCATCGATTTTTTATAAGATTCCACGCCCAACAGATAGGACCGGGGGGGGACTTTCAAAAATGAAATCGTTTAAGCTGATTTTTTCAATATGTTAAAATCGATTAAATTTTATTTTAATGTTTTTCACATGGTCTACTTCTAAATCATAAGCCCACTTTTATTTTATATATGATTTAATTTATTTTTATACTTTTCACATGACTTATATGATTAAAATTATTTTAATATTTTATCTTTCTTCTTTTCTTTTTCATAGTTTTTCATTTTCTTCCTTGACAAATACAGCTTGCATTACTGAAAACAAAAAAATACCAAATCCTGATCCACTCTTTCTTATATCTGGACTCCCAAAAAAATGAGAAAAAAAAAAAAAAAAAACTTCAAAGTTATATCTGTTGAGGGAATGATTGTCAAAGAGAAAAAGCTGAATCCAATTCTCTCCTTTCCATTACCTTTGTACAGTGGTAATTTAATGGTACCAGGGATCCACATCCTCTCCTCCCAGAGGTTTGGGAGGAGAGGGGGGGCGTTCCCCTTAGACGGCCACACTTGGGGCTCGGGTGAATCCGAGCCCCAAGGGTTGGCCAACTAACGGGATTGCCGTCCCTCCTCCCAAACCTCTAGGAGAAAAGGATTTGGATTTTGCTACAATGGTCCAAGACAAGTGGTCAATGTTATAGCCCTCGACAGATATATATATTAATATGGATTAAAATGGGTCCTACCCCAGTGGGTAACTACATAGTTCTCCATTGGCTTCATTTGCTTTCCGATCTTAAAAGGGATAAAAGATGCAAATCATGCATGCATTTATACTCATACCTCAGGACTTCTGATCAAATTCTCTGAGATTCTTTTGTTCAAAGTTAGATATACAAGGGATTATGCTAGGGTTTCCAATGCGGGCAGGTCCGGTTTTAGTCCAGGTTAAATCAGTATAGGACTTTATAATGCTTGATCGAAACATATCATTAAGAGGTTCGGACTGGGTGAGCTGCACTGTGGACATTAAATAACAGCTTAATCCAGTTTCAAGTTATTATCATGCTTAGCTTTTTGGGTTGAAAGTTAGTAAAAAAAAACTCGTTAAAGCCATCTAAAAGGCTAAAGTAGTGAAGCTAGGATTTAATATTCAGTTTAAGTCAGTCTGTTCCGTGCCATTATCTGGTTCAGGCTTATCGATCCCTTTCTCGGGCGGTTTTAGGCTAGCCCGGACCGAAACAAGACCAGTAGGATATGCCATACCTCAACCCGGAACATGTCCAATAACAGTTCAATTTGGGTCTGTTTCTGGTTAATTTGGACCGCTTCAATCCAAACTATCAATTTGATTCTAAAATTGACACCCCTAGATCATGCAATGAGTGGAATGACTTGATTAGAACATGTAATTTTCTTTTAATTTTCTATTGTCTTATTCCCTAAACAAATTTATGTCAAGGTGAAATGACATTTTGATAATTTTTTTTGAAAATGTTCTAATAATACCATTATGTCATTATTAAGAATTTTAATTGCCTTGCATTTTTTTTTTTTTTTTTGAAGTATGAAATAATAAAAATTAACCTCACTGGAAAAACAAATATGTTATACTAATCATTTAAAAATCACATTAATAAACATATCTAGTAGAAGTTAAAACCCAATAAGATGCCTTAGAGCTGATACAAATTATTTTTATTAAAATATCCGTGGAATAAGATCTTATACATTGCATGTTAGATTTATCAAAAAAATAAATTAATTAAAAGGGTGTTTCTTATTATACCAAATTGGTTAACTAAGAAGTTGAATCTCTATTACGGCTGTTTTTTGTCTTATTCTTAAAGATAAAAAAATTCTTATATAAAAAAGTCGAAAGCAAAAAAATGCGAGTTAAAAGATAATTTGAATTCAAGAACTATCATGTCTTGCAACGTGTGAAATGATAGAAATTAATCTCAATAAAAAACAAATATATTATATACTAATTATTTGACACCTTATGAGGTGTAAATAAGAAAATCACATTATTAAACACATACAGTACCCAATGACATGCTTTAGAGCTGAGACAAATTATTTTTATGAAAAAAATCCGAGAAATAAGACCTCATAGATTGCATGCTACATTATCGTCTCAGGAAAAAAAAAAAAAGGGGGTGTTTCATAATATAATCAAATTGGTTAACTAAGAAGTTTTATTTCTCATTTGATGGCTTCTTCTTTTATTTTCAGAAGTTATTTTTTAATCAAAGATAAAAAAATTTCTTATAAAAAAAAGTGATTTAAAATGTAATTTGAATTAAAGAGCTATCATTGTCTCACATTATTTTTTTATCACACATGAAATGATTGTATTTTACCCTCATGAAAGGTATTATACTGAAAGGTACGTCTTGTTGTAACTAGGGATTGAGAAATTATAATCTTCTTTTGATTTTTGATTTTTCTATTTTTAAAAAATTTATAAGTCAATGATAAAAAAAAATCATTTTAAAGTGATCAAATGCGCATGAGACATAACATGATTTTTTTCAATAAAAAAAATGGTGTGTGGTCGTGCATGTGCTAGGGGTGCAAGTTTTACCCTGACGACCCGAACCCGCCCAAGCCCGCCCTGAATCCTGGGAACCCTAACATGGTTGGGTTAAGGCTTAATTTTTTATCAACCCTGTCAGGGTTGGGTTGGGTTAGGGTTGACCCCCTAGGTTGAGCCCGGCCCGGCCAGGCCCGACCCTATATATATATATATATATATAACCCTAAACCTAAGTCGACTCTCAAGTCTCACCTATTCTCTCATCTATCTCAACAAAGTCTGAAACCAAACCCTAAACGGCGCCTCCCTAATCGACTCCCAGTCCCTCAATCTCTCCGACTGTCTCTCCCAAATCTCTCTCGACTCTCCCTCTTCTTATCGCACATATGACATATCTATCTTGACTGAAAGTCTGAAACCAAACCCTAGACGGCGCCTCCCTAATCGACTCTCAACTCTCCCTCTTCTCTTGTCGAAGCTTCATATTTAAGTCGACACTGAGTTTGGTAAGTGGTACTTTCTTTCACATTTTTTTTTTCTTTTCTGTTCTTCGAGATTGATTGATCTTGTAATGGTATGTTTTCATTGTCATCAGCTGAACATAGCTTGTGATGATTGATCATGTAACGGATGTTTTCGTTGTCATCCGCTGATTGAGGGAGTAGTCATTTTCTTTAATAAAGTTGGAATTTTTGCCTCTTTTTTTTTTTAAATATTTATGCTTCATTTTTTTTCTATGTTTATTGAAGCTCAATTATTGCTAAAATATTTGTGGGGTTATTAATGGTATGCAAAGGGGTATCTTGAGTTTTTTACTTTGATGATTTTGTCTCTGGGCTATAACTGCATTAACGAGAGCAGGATATTTAATCTTGTTTTCTTCTCTATTGTTGCTATTCAACTCTTCGGTGTGGTTATGTTCAGTTCTATACTAGATAAGTGTTTCATTTTACGTAAGTGAGAGGAGGATGGGAGTTGGGAAAACCAAATTGTAGATCGTGACCATCAATTTTTTTCCCCCATTTATCAGATCTTACGTTAAACACTTAAATTAGTTATGATTTGTACTTGTTCCATTTTTTAGATTTGATTGTTAAACACAATTAAACTAGTTTGGTTTGTATTTGTTAGGTTTTTAAAAGAATGTCATAGATTGATTGTGTTTATTATATGCTTTTAAGTTATAATTATTATTTGATAATTTGTTGTATGTTTAGGGTCAATCAAGGTCAATATCAGGGTCAATCCGACCCTGAATCAGGGTTAATCGGGTTAACCCAACCCAACCTGGCCCTGTCAAGGTTACTCAGGGCAGGTTAGGGTTAGGCCCAACCCGGGTTAGGCCCAACCCTGCCAGGGTTAGGGTTAGGGTTGTAGATTTTCTGACCCTGACAGGATTGGGTTGGGTTAGGGTTAAGTTTAAAGAGTCAGGGTTGGATTGGGGTTTTGAAAAACTCGGCCCAACCTGACCCTGTTGCAACCCTAGCATGTGCATGGCTAGCTGTTGCTTCGGGACAATGTCATCGTTATTGTCATAGAGATAATGATTTGGGTTAGATGCTAACAATAGATTGTAAAATTAACAAAGGAAAAAAGATTCATGTCTGGTCATGTGTACTTTCATCCTTTGTTGGTGCAGGAGCCAATATTCGGACTGAAAATCCTTCAGACGTTGCATCTATGTGATATTATCCGCTTTGGGTTGAAGTTAGCATGGGTTTTAAAAGGCATCTATATGAAAGGGGTTGACCCTTATAACTGTAAGCTCTCTCAATATCCTACCAGTATGAGACTATACATCTTAGATACCCCCTCTCTTTAGAAAGCAATGAAAGTAGTAGGGAAGTATGCATGCCTCATGTCTGGCATTTCTCACAAGTCAATACGGTCCCATCCAACTAGAAGATGGATCCAAATTTTTTCCTCCCAGAGGTTCGGGAGGAGGGGTACGCCCCTGTTGGATGACCGACACATGGGGCTCGGATGAATCTCAGCCCTCCATCTAAGCCGACACCCCCTGTCAGCTCAGCTTATCGACTCGGTGTCGGCTCAGATGGAGGGATCAAATTCACCTGAACCCTATATATCGGTCATCCAATGGGGACGTCCCCCCTCGAATCTCCTGGAAAAGTGGATTTGAATCCACTAGAAGATATATGAAAGAAGTATGGAATTAGTATGCTTGCCTCGCTTCTGATATCCCTCGAAAGTCACAATGGTCCCACCCAACTTGAAAGATATTTAAAAGAGGGAGAGGGTCAATGGGAACACTTGCACGGGTATCCAATTAAGGGGGTCATTTTACCCTTTATGTATTTCGATGTAAGAAAACACTGCCGGATAAAAAAAAATTCCCATAAAAGAGAATAGGTAATCAGTGGCGATGTAGTTTTATCCATTTGAACCCAAATGTAGAAACATGCAACCATTGATCTATCACAATTAAATCTAATTACAAGCAAGGGTCTAAGCCTTTAGTCAAAGCATGTTCAAGACAAGTTTGTTCAAGCTAAGCAAAGACTTCATTCAAACTGATCATTCAAACACATGAGTCCATACTGGCATTATTTCAAACCCTTGGTATGCAGGAATTCAAAACTTCAAGCCAAACAAAGAGATTTGATGCACTTACCCCTGGCAACCTAACATGGTTGCGTGCAAAGATGCTCTCTGGTGCCATGAAAAAGGGTACCGGAATACCAATCCCCCTCCTATCGGCCGATGCCTTTTTGAGAACTGGTTACCCCTTGAACAGCATGGTTCAAGAACATGGGATCAATGACGGATCAACGCTGGCCAAGTTTCTTCCGATTCCACATCAAATTGGTCAAAAAAATAATTTGGACAACCAATTCTCATGATCCATATTGTTCGAGTCCTTAAACCATAGTTAACACGAAAACGATGGAAGTATATATAGCCTCACACATTCTCCCTTACATTTGAAAAGTAAAATAAAAATGGCATCTAAAAAAATATTATTAATTATTAAATATAGTAAAAAATTATATGATTTAAACAATCATATTAAATAATAACTATAAAAATTTTCTTTTTAAATTTAAAAAATTTTATTTTCTTTTTCTTTTGTTTCTCTTACAGTCAAACTGATCCTGTAATATATCTGTTATGAATGAGATTATTCACTTGTGAAATCCCATGAGCTGACTCAATTTTCAACTGTGAGATTCTCTCAAGTGGGGGACGATTTCCCCTTTTATTTCGAAGCTAATAAAACCAAGGAAACCTTTGTACCAATGAAGAGGGAAAAAAATGAAGGTTTTTTTAACCATTCAACCATTGGATATATCATATGATTTATCTTGTAATTTTAGAATGCATTTCTAACATAGAATGAGAACAGACTAAAAGTGAAATATTTTTATTTTGGGCTCATAATGTAGAATGCTCTAAAGAGCATGTTCCATACTGGGGTCAAATTCTTGACACATTCCATGATTTAAGAATGAGAATACATATCAAACACAGTTTTTTACTTTTGTCATCCCATAATGTGTTCTTGACCTAAATTCATTCCAAGAATACATACAAAACGTAGCTTAAATATTGATTACAACGATCGTACACATTGATTACTTTCAAGCTAGAGTTTACCACATATAAACAGCATTCCCTTAAAATTTAACAGCAATTGATCTACAGAATCCCATGCATTTTCCCTCTACCAATATGGGCACCAACTAACCCATGCATCCTCATGAAAAAGGCCTTGATCCCCTAAAAATTTAGCTGGGGGGAGGTAGATGGGTAAGAAGTGTTCTCCAACTTCAGTTAACGGAAGACATGCAGACAGATAATATAAAATAATGGAGAAAGAGCCTGCAGAGGATTCATAAGTAAGATCTTTATTTGTTTGGTAGAAAAAAAGAAATATAAGTTTGCTGATCACGTTCAGCTTAGTTGATCCAAATTAAACACATGATTAAGGGATATGAACAGATAGTTTTCTGATTCATTGTGATTTCCAATATGAGTTGTGGCAGCCTTTTTTCAAGTTCCAAGCCAATTCCGGTCATGTTTAATTCCCCATGTGCTTGTAAAACATAGGAGGGATTTTAAATCATAAGTTCAATTTCATATATGATTTATATTATTTTAATACTTCTCATGTAGTTTAATTTTAAATCATAAATTTACATTCATATATGATTAAAATTATTTTAATAATTTCCACATGACTTACATTTAAATCATAAATCCATTTTTATTTATAATTAAAATTATTTCAATCCTTTTCATATGACCTACTTCTAAAATCGTAAATTCATTTTTATATATAATTAAAATTATTTTAATATTTTCTTTATTTTTTCTTTCTTTTGTTCTTAACTTTCTTCCTTTCTTTCCTAGTCATCTTTCCTTTTCTTCCTTGTCAAGTACAGCTTGCTAGCTTGGCATGAATAGACAGATGGCCAAATCCTGATCCACTCTCTTGTATGTCTGGAGTCTCTCACTCGAAAAGAAAGCCGTGGAAGTTATATCCGTTGAGAGAATGCCAAAGAAGAAAAGCTAAATCCAATTGCGTCCTTTGCATTACCTTTGTCTAGTGGTCGTTTAGTGGTAAAATGGGTCCCACCCCAATAGGTAACTACATAGGTCTCCATTGACTTTATTAGCTTTCAGAACTTAGGATAAAAGATGCAAGTCATGTATTTATACTCATACCACAGGACTTCTGATCAAGTTCTCTGAGATTCTTTTGTTCAGGGGTGGATATATGAGGGATCATGCTAGGGGTGTCAAGGTGGGTCGGTCTAATTCTGTTTTGGTTCAAACTAAATTGATGTTGAGTTTTATAGGGTCTGAATGAAATATGTTCATTAAAAGGTTCGGGTAGAGTGGGCTGCACTATGCACATTAAATAATGGGTAAATTCGATTTCGAGTTGTTATCAGGCTTAACTTATCGGATTGTTATTGGACTAGTTCGGGCAGATTCAAGTTGAAAACCAATAAAAAAATCCATTAAGGACATCCAAAAGTTTGAAGTAGAACGCTATGTCATACCTCAATCCAAAAAGTCCAACAACAGTTCAGTCTAAGTCTATGAAAATTGGATTAATTCAGACTGATTCGGTTTGGACTAAGGGTTCGATGCCAAAATTGACACCCCTAGATCATGCCACTTGAAACCATAGGAATTGGAATAAGTGGAATGACTTGATTTGATCGTGTCATTTTTTTTTTCTAATTTCCCATTGCCTTGTTTGTCAAAAATAAAAATTGAAGTCAAGGCGAAATGACATTTTCATAAATTTTTTTGAAAGTGTTCTATCAATACCGTTATGTCTTAAGAATTTTCACTGTCTCGCATTTAAAAAAAAATTGAAATAATAGAAATTAACTCTCACTTAAAAAACAAATATGTTATACAAATTATCTCAAGGTCACATTAACTAATAAACAAATGTAGTAGAGATTAAAACCCAATGAGATGCTTTAGAGCTGATACAAATTTATTTAATTAAAAAATCTGAGGAATAAGACCTCATACATGGCATTCTAAATTTATCAAAAATAAATAAATAAAAGGATGCTTCTTATTATATCAAATTGGCTAATTAAGAAGTTGCATCTCTCTTTTGACTGCTTTTTGTTTTATTTTGGAAAGTTACTTTAAATTAAAGATAAAAAAATTCTTATAAAAAAAATGTCAAAAACAAAAAAATGAGATTTAAAAGATAATTTAAATTCAAGAGCTATCATTGTCTTGACGTGTGAAATGATAGAAATTAATCTTACTAAAAAAAAAAAAACAAATGCATTATACTAATTATTTGACACCTTATGAGGTGTCAATTAGAAAATCATATTATTAAACACATAGAGTAGAGGTTAAAACCCAGTGACATGCTTTAGAGTTGATACAAATTATTTTTATTTATAAAAAAAATCAGAGAAAGAAGACCTCATACATCGCCAGCTAGATTTATCAAAAATAAATAAAATATAAACGTTGCTTCTTAGTATAATTAAATTGGTTAACTAAGAAATTGTATTTCTCTTTTGATTGTTTCTTTTTTTATTTTCAAAAGTTATTTTTAAATCAAAGATAAAAAAAATCTTATAAAAAAAGTCAAAAGCAAAAAATGTGATTTAAAAGGTAATTTGTATTCAAGAGCTATGGTTAAGGTACATCTTGCTTAATATTTTATTTCTAAAAATGTTATAATAAGTCAGTGATAAAAAAAAAATATTTTAAAGTGATCAAATGCACATGTGAGATAACATGATTTTTTTCAATAGAAAAAATTTATGTATGACCGTGCATGTACATGGCTAGTTGTTGCTTCAGGACAATGTCATTGTTAATATCGGATAAATATTGATGTGAGTTGAATGCCAACATTATTGAATTGTAAAATTAATAAAGGGAAAAAGATTCATGTCCCGCCTTGGGTACTACTTATATTCCGGTTTGGTGCATCATGAGTCATACAGTCAAACAGGAAACCTTTTGGATGTTGCATATATATGATATTGTCCACTTTGAATCAGGATCCATACGGTTTGAATACGCATCTACATGGAAAGGGTTGGTTCCTATTTATAAAACGCCAGGAAAGTATGCTTGCCTCACATCTGACATCACAAGTCACAGTGGTCCCATCCAACTAGAAAGATCTATGAAAAAAGTAAGAAAGGATGCTTGCCTCATATCTGATTTCACTCGCAAAAAAGTTGTCTCCCGCACGCCAACCCGTCAGCCCACCATCTGACGGGTTGGAATACACTGGCATACATACCGATGTATTCCAGCCCGTCAGATGGTGGGCTGGCGGGCTGGTGTGCAGGAGACGATTTGAGTCCATTTCACTCAAGTCACGACGGTCCCACCTAACTAGAAAGATATTTAAAAGACGGAGAGGGGCAATGGGAGAGGGTCAATGGGAACCCTTGCATGGGTATCCAACTAAGGGGGTCATTTTACCTTTGATGTATCTCAACGTGGGAGAACACTGCCGGACAAGAATCTTTTTCCATAAAAAATAACGAATGATCAACGGTGATGTGGTTTTATCCATTTGATACCAATTAACCCTAGTCTAAGCTTCAGTCAAAGCATGTTCAAGACAAAGTCGTTCAAGCTAAGCAAAAACTTCATTCAAATTGATAATTGAAGCACAAGAGTTCATACAGGCATTATTTCAAGCACTTGGCATGCAGGAATTTAAAACTTCAAACCAAGCAAAGATATTTGATGCACTTACCCCTGGCAACCTAACATGGTTGCAAAGATGCTCTCTGGTGCTGTGGAAGAGAACTGGTTACCCCTTGAACAACCTGGTTCAAGAACATGGGATCGGTGACGGATCCACACTGGCCAAGTTTATTCCCATTCCATGTCAAATTGGTCGAAGAAGCCTTAGAATTGACTTTTTACATGCCAAAATCAACTTAACATGAGCTGAGATCAGATGTTGCATGATATTGGTTCCGACCAATTCCAAATTAATTTGGATCGACCAATTCTCATGATCCATGTTCGAGTTCTTAGACCATAGTTAACACAAAAGCAACGGAAGTATACATAGCCTCATACATTCTCCCTTATATTTTAAAAGTTAAAAAAAAAAAAAAAAAAAATATATATATATATATATATATATATATATATATATATATATATATATATATATATATTATCTTAATTACTAAATATAGTAAAAAAATTATACGACAATCATGTTAAATAATAATTATAAAAATTTTCTTTTTAAATTTAAAAAATTTTTGTTTTCCTTTCATTTTATTTCTCTTACAACTAAACTGACCTGTAATATATCTGTTGTGAATTAGATTACTCACCTCTCAAATCCCATGAGCTGTCTCAATTTTTGACAGTGAGATTCTCTTATGTGGGGACCATTTCCCCTTCTATTTCTAAGCTAATAAAACCAAGGAAACCTTTGTATCAATCAAGAGGGAAAAAAAAAAGTGAAAGGTTGTTATTATTGTAATAAGATTTGTTATGTTCGAAAATATAATAAAACAAATTTGGATCATTCATTTTTATCATTTTTTTAATTTAATCCATTTTAAATTGGGAGTAATATAGTAATGTTTAGAGTACTCTTACACATGATGTATAGAGATACACAGGATGTATGTTAATACATAGGAGATATTTGATTGAATTAGAACTTGAAATTTGACATGTGGGTAATCTAGACAATGTTCTTTCTATCCAATGATTGGAATGACCTCAAAATATAGAATGCTCTAAAGAACACGTTCCATACTAAGATCAAATTCTAGAACACATTCCATGATTTAAGAACGAGAATACATATCAAACACAGTTTTTTTATTTTTGTCATCCCATAATGTGTTCTTGACCTAAATTCATTCCAAGAATACATACAAAACGTAGCCTAAATATTGATTACAACGATCGTACACATTGATTACTTTCAATCTAAAGTTTACCACATATAAACAACATTCCCTTAAAATTTAACAACAAAATGATCTACAGAATCCCATGCATTTTCCCTCTACCAATATGGGCACCAACTAACCCATGCATCCTCATGAAAAAGGCCTTGATCCCCTAAAAATTTAGCTGGGGGGAGGTAGATGGGTAAGAAGTGTTCTCCAACTTCAGTTAACGGAAGACATGCAGACAGATAATATAAAATAATGGAGAAAGAGCCTGCAGAGGATTCATAAGTAAGATCTTTATTTGTTTGGTAGAAAAAAAGAAATATAAGTTTGCTGATCACGTTCAGCTTAATTGATCCAAACCAAACACAACATGAAAGGGTGTGAAAGGGGGATCAGGTAGTTTTTCTGATTCATTGTGATTTCCAATATGAGTTCTGGCAGCCTTTCTCCAAATTCCAAGCCACTTCCGGTTATATTGTTTAATTCCCCATGCATGTACTTGTATGGCCAGCTTGGTTTGAAACAAATCACGTGGAATCTTTTTCAGGCCACACAAAACAAACTGAAGTTCTCAAGTCTGTTTTGGACGTGTTAGCTTTATGGGGTCAATTTGACCCAATCTAGTAATAGAGATTAATTAATTAATAATATTTAGCCTTTTGGCTGTTGTTCCATTGTAAGCACTTGTTGTTGATTGTATTTGAGTTTTTTTTTATGGTGTTGTGTGTTGTATTTTTGTGATCTCTATATCTTATTTGAGTTGGATTTCGGATCAGTACATGTGTAGTGGTAAAATTATATATAATTATGTAAGATTAATTATAAATTTTTAAATGAGTTTAAACCCTAAGGAAATGGAAGATTATGAGGTTCTTACTATTTTGGGATTACTCACATGGGATAATAAATGCTCTTTTTTTCTTGTTTTGGGTGCAAATGAAATGGTTCTCATTCAACTCGATCCAGAATAGTCCTGTCTATGCGGTTGTGGGGTCAGTGTGGGTTCATAGGATTAGTCAAGCCGAAGGTTTGGATACTAAATGAACTTATATATTGTCTATGTAAGAAAAGCCTAAGTAAGAATAATGGATATCATTTTGTGAGGTAGAGATAGGCGTAGAGTTTTTCTTAGCAATGAAAACACTAATCCAAACCACATATTAATAGGGAAGTCAGAGACGACGTTACCCTCTATATACAACATATGGAAGCATCAAATACCTACAAAAACATGTTAGAAACTTAAGAAACTGATGGGGCTGAGTCTTGCCATTGGTCACTCTCATTAAAATCTGAGTTATGCCATAATGGTGCAACCGAATTGTGTGAACTGATCTTCTAAAATAATACAGCCTTGTTGGCCCATTAGCTAGTCCACGTGCACTCGCTGGTTAAGCCCCCTTCTAAATACCATTAGGTTGTGCTCAATAGAAACATCTTCAAATATATATATATATATATATATATATATATATATATATATATATATATATATATAAACGAATATTGAAAGAATAAAATCATGTTAGACACGTTGTAGACCAGCGTTTCGAATTCCATGCATATCGACCTAAATTTCTACTTAATGTGCCAGATCATGATGTGGGTCCCACACTTTGTACACCCCAATTATTTTCAGAGTACGCTGGCGAAGATTTCTAAACGGAAAAACAAATGCATGATTCTGACTTAACTTTAATAAATAACAATTTAATACATATGATGCCCTCTTGATTTTGTCTCTTGTGTATTAAACAATGTCCCTAATATTTTATAAAATGAAGGGGGGTTAAAACGGGGGAACTTTTGGCTTGATTAGTCCTACGAGCTCATATTAATCCTATAATTATATGAATTAGATTATTCCAGAGTTGAATGAGAATCATTCCACCTACACTCATAGCAAGAAAGAAAAAACAGTACTTAATACTTTCGTATGAATGATTTCAAAACAATAAAATAAATCAAAGTCAGTACTTTTCACTTCTTGAGATGTAAACTAAAGGGTCAATTCTGAAGAGTCCTTAAGGCATCTTCTTTTGTCCTATACCCTAATAAAATTAATCATTTCATGTATTGTCATTAATACCCTAGATGCTTTTTTCTATGTTCAACAAATCAGCTGATCCTAGACCGATACTTTGAACCATGGGTTGGGTGATACAATGAATACTTAAGTATAACAAAACATGTAACTGAACCGCCGTTATGGTTAAACCCCTTTATATACCTCACACCAACCAATGCCAGCAAATCATGCGCCAGGTACACGGAGCGGTACCACAACTGACAACTGAGTACACTTTCTTAAATTAAGTTCTGATCATGTGTATGTACGTGCAGTATTCGTGGATTGTATCATCGTTGATGTGGTATGGTTTCGGTTTAATGATGTAATTTGGTGGTTTAATGATGTAATTTGGTGTTGAGTAAAACTAAAATCGATCCATTGTTTTAAAATTATTATAAAAATAAATTATTAATTGATTTCGATTTTTTCGGTTTTTAAATGGTTTCATTGCAGGAAGGAGACGAACAGAGTTTGAAACAAAGAAGAAACAAGTTAAAGATAGAATTAAAATAATTTTAATCATATATGAAAATAGATTTACCATTTAAAATTACACAATGTGGAAAACATTATAATAAAAAAAATTTCTACAAATATTAGGGGTGTCAATTTCAGGCCCGCACTGTGTGGATTCACATCGTCTCCTCCCAGTCATTCTAGGAAGACGGTGGCAACCTTCCTCGGATTGTTGCCACGTGGCTCTCAGTGAATCCAAGACTCACGTCCAAGCCGACACCCCCTGTCGGCTTGGCTTGTCGGCTGGGTGTCGGCTCGGACGTGGATCTCGGATTCATCGAGAGCCACGTGGCAACCATCCAAAGAAGGTTGCCACTGTCCTCCCAGACCACCGGGAGGAGACGATGTGGATCCCGCACCGTGTACCCCGATCAATTATGGACCAAACCGACCTGGGATTATTAAACATGTTTGGTTTAGGCCTGGAACGATTATTAAACAGGCGTTTATAGTGCAAGAGTTTAGCTTGACCAAATGAACCGAATATACCTTTAAACCAGTCTAAATCTTGGTTTAAACCAAACAAATACAACCCTAAAGCTAAAAACCTATAACATTAAATCGTTTTTTACTCTTTTTCATTTTTTGTCTTTCCTTCGTTCTTTTCATCCTCATCTTCATATACACGAGTGATCACAAGCCTAATAAGAGCCTTTTATAATCCTATAATTAGTAATCTAATGTTCAACATTATAGATTCAAAAGCCAATATTTGTGCCTTTTTTTTTCTTTTTTTTTTATACTTTTGTATGAGTCTATAACAACCCGTTTACAAATCGAGACTAACCATACCAAATATACACATAGCCATGCTTCAATATGAGAAACCAATTAGCTAAAGGGCTGTCAAGGTGCGGGGTGTTAAAATGGTGGAGACCGATTGACACCCCTAATAAATGCATTTGACACTATTGGATTAAAGTAAAGTTTAGTCGGGTTTAATAGCTCTAAATATTCTCTTTAAACGATTTCACTCTTGAAACCAGAATGGAACCGTTTAGTTAAATCATTTTATTTTTAAACCACAATCAAATAATCTAATAATCGATTTCACAGTTGTAATTTAAATAATTTGACTCGATTTCGATACACGATTCGATTTCATTTTTTTACTCTTAATTTGACCCATGTTACTAGCTGATAACGGTGAACCATGAACAGGACTTCAGACCAAAAACAAAAAAAAAACCCCATGAACAGAACCATGCAGACCAACAATAGGAGGAAATGAAAAGAAATCATTTTTCGTCAGTTCTCTTTCCCTGTTTCCATACAAACCAGAGCATGTAGAGCCCACCTACTACAACTTTTCCACCCCCACCATCTCATCCCCGCTAACAGAAGGGGATCTAAATTGTCAAAACAGCCCTAAAAAACAATAAGAAAAGGGAAAAATGATTGCGAGAATTACTAAATGACCCCAAAAACCCTCTATCCGATTATAAATGCGAACGCGAAGGGACGAATCAAAAAGCAGATTCCATCAATGAACACGCCTTTCTTCAAAGGAATTACCCTGCCGGCAATCCTTTGAAAGCCATCGAAATCTCCACTACCAGTCTCATTATTCTGAAAATCATCAGAAGAAGGAAGCATCATGGCTGGACAGTCTCGTAAATGGATGATTCTAGTTGCCACGATTTGGATTCAAGCCTTCACCGGCACTAATTTCGATTTCTCTTCTTACTCTACCGATTACAAATCTGTTCTTGGGATTTCTCAGGTTCAACTGAACTATCTTGCGGTTGCGTCTGATCTTGGGAAGGTTTTTGGATGGTCTTCTGGCCTTGCTCTGCTTTACTTTCCCCTTTGGGTTGTTCTGTTCGTCGCTGCTTTCATGGGTATCGTCGGTTATGGTCTTCAGTGGGCAGTTATTCAGAGCTTTATTTCCTTACCCTATGTCATGGTTAGTGTTCTTACCCTTCTTTTAAAATCTTTTGATTCAAATGGATATGGATTTGTTTCTTGTTTGCTTCTTTATACATACAAACATTAAAAAGAATAAACCCTTATTTGATTTTGAGAGAAATGGGTCTCTCTCTGTATTTGGAGGTGATACTCCATTGATTTTCCTCTGTTTTCAATGGGCAGTGATGCTGAACCTTGTCTCTTTGCCTTATTTCATGGTCAGTGCTCTTCATTCTCTTCGTTTATCTCATTAAATATCTGTTTCTTTCAACTTTCTTGATTGGATTGAATCTAAGTTTCTTGCTTCGTTAGTTTGAAAAGAACAACCCCTTTTTGATTTTGAGAGAAAAGTAAAGGGTCTCTGTTTCTGAAACCTCCTTTGAATTTCCTCTTTCTGTGTTCCTTAATACTTGAAAAATCTTGTTGAATTTCATTTTGAGAACATTAATGGTACTTTAAGAAGACCATTAATTTCTTCCTGTTTATTACTTCTTCTATTGTCTAAAAATTTCATTCTCTTCTACTTTTAAATAACATTAAAACAGGAAAACTTTTTAATCTGTTCTAGTTTTGGAGTTCATTAAATATAGACAAACTTTCTTTGAATTTTCCATTGATTTCCTTCTGTTTCTGGGTTTCTATATTCTGGGGAAAAAAATTATGGAACTTATTTCTCTTTTTTCTGCTTTCCCAACTTTTTTCTCTGTTGTTGTGTTCTCAATTTCAATTCATTGCACACTTACTTGTTTGAGATACGATCCAAATGCTTTTTCTTCCATAAATTTTCATCGAAAAACAATTCCCTGGAGTATGACATAAACCAGAATCTTCTTCATATGAGACACTTTTTCATTAATTATAATTTTTTTTTTAATTTTCAATCACTTATTAAATATTAAAATACCCTCAAATGATTCCCATCATTATTGACCTATTTTTTTTTTTTTTTTATCTTTTTTGTAATTTTCTAAGTTTCCATGTTAGCTGGCAAGTGATATGTGCACTGGCGTTGTGCACCTACCGAGTGATTGGTGTTAGAATGATTAGAATGATCAGTAAAACTTATCATATGAAGTAAGATTCCAATCTGACGTTACAGTACAGGCACATCCAATGGGTGGGTCATCCCTGAATCATATTTTCTTAAGAACTCGGACGTGGCCTAAGTGCTCATCACATAATGTTTTGTTATAGATTAGTGGGCTGAGACCCGAGAAAGATTGACTGGCTGAACGATGTTTGACATTTTAAAATTCAGTTCAGAATATTTTCGTCATTTTAAGAAGTTGAATTTTTTAATCATGGGTAATTTTTTAAGCATATGTCCAATTGACACATCAGTTTTGGAAGCCTCATCTTATCGTTGGTTTCTGTCAGAATAAAAAAAATAAAAAATAAAAAAAAAGCTGACGTGGGCACACAATTATTTTTGCCATGCGGCAACATGGGTGGGTCCCACTTGAGTTGATGAAAAATTAATTTTGTATTTGTTAATGTTTGCAGGTATTTTTACTGTGTTTGATGGCTGGATGTAGCATTTGCTGGTTTAACACTGTATGTTTCGTCCTCTGTGTTCAAAATTTTCCATCAAATCGAGCTCTGGCATTATCTTTGACAATCAGCTTTAATGGTGTAAGCCCAGCTTTATATACCCTAGCTGCAAATTCAATAAACAGTGATGATGATTCAGTCTATCTACTTCTGAATGCTATCATCCCTCTTGTGACATCCTTCGCAGCACTGCTCCCTATCCTCATGCAACCCCCAGTGCAAACCCTCCCTCAAGAAGCTGCTGCTCGTGACTCCGTCATTTTCCTTTTCCTGAATGTACTTGCCATCTTCACTGGTCTTTACCTTCTCTTCCTGAATTCAGTTTCCTCTGATCCATTGACCAACCGTTTCCTCTTTTCTGGAGCAATCCTGTTACTCATCCTTCCTTTATGTGTTCCTGGTGGTGTCATAGCCCGAGATTGGGCTCATCGAAATATCCATTCGAGTTTTCGCCTTCAAGGTTCTTCTTTCAATCTTGTTGATGTTGATGACCTTGAGCTTCATAAAGAACTACTTGGACGTGAGAACAGTAGTATCCATGGCAATGGTAATGGTTTTGCATACATTGGTAATCTTGATGATGAAAATTCTAGTACTCAAGATTTAGGAGAGAGTAAAAGTTGTTGCCAGTGGTCGGTGGAGAAAGATCGATTGACAATGTTAGGTGAAGAACACCCTGCTAGCATTCTTGTTCGAAGGTGGGACTTCTGGTTATACTACTTAGCTTACTTCTGTGGTGGTACAATTGGGTTAGTCTACAGTAACAATTTAGGCCAGATTGCTCAGTCACTTGGGTTTAGTTCAGAGACAACCACACTCGTCACACTGTACTCATCTTGCTCATTCTTCGGTCGCCTGCTATCTGCCACACCGGACTTCATTCGTGGGTAAGTAATCACCTCTGCTAAGTATCCATTGCAAAAGTTCAAACTAGTAAATGAAGACCCTCATATATATAAACCACCCAAGGTTTTAGTCTCTAAGCAATGTGGGACTATTCCCAACACTCCCCCTTACATGTTGCCCCTCTTCTGGGTGGCAATACATATGGTATGAGGTTCCTCTTTTGGGTGACTGTACGGAGTGAATCTCGAGTTCTAATATCATGTTAAGTTTTCATCTCAAAAGGTCAAACTTGTAAGTGGAGGGACTCTCACATATATAAAGCACCCAAGGTTCTAGTCTCTAAGAGATGTAGGATTATTCCTAACACTCCCCCTCACACGTTACCCCTCTTCTGGGTGGCAGTACACGTGGCATGTGATCCTTCTTTTAGGTGACCGTATGGAATGAACCTAGAGTTCTCATACCATGTTAAGTTGTCATCTCAAAAGTTCAAACTTTTAAGTAGAGGGACTCTCACATATATAAGACACCCAAGGTTCTAGTCTCTAAGAGATGTGGGATTATTCCCAACACTCCTCTTCAGTCCTCACGTGTTGCCCCTCTTATGGGTAGTAGTACACATGGCATGTAGTCCCTCTTTTGCGTGACCGTATGGAGTGAACCTGAAGAGCTCTAATACCATGTTAAGTTTTCATCTCAAAAGTTCAAACTTGTAAGTGGAGGGACTCTCAGATATATAAGACACCCAAGGTTCTAGTGTCTAAGCAATGTGAGATTATTCCCAACATCAATCACCTCCATTGTCATCAATTCTTAATACCACTCATTAATGGAGTTCCAACTTCCTACTCACAAATCTGATTGTTTACACATGCAGGGCAGTATATTTTGCACGGACTGGGTGGCTGTCAATAGCACTTTTGCCGACTCCGATTGCCTTCCTTGTGCTTGCATTATCAGGCAGCAGTGCAGCTTTGCATATCGGCACGGCCTTCATTGGCCTCAGCTCTGGTTTCATATTTGCTGCTGCTGTATCAATAACATCGGAGCTATTTGGGCCTAACAGCATGGGAGTAAACCATAACATTCTCATCACCAATATCCCAATCGGATCACTTTCCTATGGTCTTCTGGCAGCAATGGTTTACGACGCTCACCTAGTGTCATCCGTCAGGAACTTGACCAACCTCGGGCCAGCCGTCCGGTACCTGACTGATCTTGGTGAAACGTCGACGGTCTGCATGGGGAAAGTTTGCTACCATGAAACATTTGTGTGGTGGGCTTGCATCTCAGTGTTTGGGCTAATGTGTAGTATATTGCTTTTCATTCGGACCCGACCCGCTTACGCCCTTTTTGAGCAAAACCGGAAAAGGAGGCTTCTTTTCTGACAAACTCGACCCAACCCAACCCAACTCGTATAATATATGGATGGATCGGCTTTAATACCACATCCAATATTAAAGGGATCTTATCAAGGATGGTGGGTAAAGCCTAAAATTTTAGCAGGCTTCCCTAAAATCTGATAAGATTCCAGATGGATGGTGGATTAGAGACTTGAAATGTGGATATTATTATCTTATAAATGGGTCGTGGAAATCAATCTAACTTTGTTTTACTCATTCAAATCTAAAATATATTGTATGGGGACCTAAATTTTTGGTTTGTTCATAAGAGTAAGTTAGGGTCATTTTTTTTTTTTTTTTTTTTTGCGAGTGGTGGTGGTGAAAAAGGTAAGTTTGGAGAATGGGTTTTATTGTAAGAGTCTCAGTCGTTTGTTTGTAGTACCCGGGTGCGAAGCATTTTCTATTGCCTCTGTTTGCTTCCATGTAAAAAGCAGAATAGAAGATGCAATTTCGAAATTTTATATATGCATTTTTCCCTAGAAGAATCTATGGTAAAAATTAATAATTACTACCTTCTAGAGAGCCAAGTACCTTTGTACTTACTCGAATTTCAAAACTATTTTTTGCCATGTGACCAATTCCAATAAAGTTTAAACATGACTCATGAGTAGGGGACTTAGGCCATGTGACTAGATTAGAAATTAATATATTTTCTTCATTAAGCTATAATGATGCCACAGTTCCCAATAATCGAAAACAGAAAAACTGTCACTGAATTCCTAGAAAATAAAGTGACCTGAAAAATTGTAATGGAAATCCAAGAAATCTCAAACAGATGCCCATCTATATATGATAGGAATCCAACTAGGTCAGAAAATATTTCGAAACCCTTTTCATGAAGTCCCTAGGTACTGATCCGGATAGAAATCGGTAGAGAGAGAGAACCTAAAACCAAGTTGCAAGAGCTTGAAATAGAAAACCTATGAATGTGACAAGAAATAAATTGCACGTACAATTAATCTCCATAAGCTGAGATTTTGATAGATAAAAAGAAGATGGAGATGGAGATGGAGATGGAGATGGAGATGGAGATGAAGAAGAGAAGAAGGACATACCTCTACGCTCTCTCCTATCGTGCAAAATGAATAAGTGTTAGGAAAGTTTGGAACTTTCTCTTTTTTCTCCTTTTTTATTGGGCACACTTTCGATTAAAATGTTTTCTTATTTTTTGTTCTAAAACAGAAAAACCCTTAAAAGGTATTTACAAAATGTGTTCTAGGATGTTCTTTTCATCCGGTTTCATTCGATTCGTTCTTTGAATAGAAGGAACGGACTAGATTTGCCAAACTCCAAAACACTGTTATGAACGGTTTTTTCGTTCTACTAGAACAAAAGAACTGTTCTTCGAGTCTTCAGTTCTTCGAGAGAGTTACTAAACGCAGCCTAACTCTCTGGATCTCGAATCCTAGTGATTCCAACTTGCAATGAGTCATTTGGGAACGGAATCACATTTAGTAATTCTGGTCTGATTCCAACTCCCATGAAGTAAAATGGTGTAAAGATTTACACTTAGAGTTAGAATATGAGAGCTAAAAGAAAATGTTTTCACCTTGTCAAAGCAACTTTAAGGAAGTAAAAAATTGGGAGCAAAGGCCAAAATTGACTCCCATGCCAAAAGTTACTCTCATTTAATTAGCTAGAGAAGTCCTCGATAATTTTCATCAAAACGAATTTTTCTTCCTCAGTGAAAGAAGAATGAATGTGGTGGCTACAAGGGGAAGAACCTGCAACTGATACGAATATCTCCATGTAAGAATTTTTAGATCTCCTTTGGGTTTTTTCCATAGGATTTCTCATGAACCCTGACGAACACACTACACAGATTACTAAAATACAATGGGCATTAAAAAGAGATAATAAGAAACATACCTCTTGCTGTAGATTGATTTTTGACTATTGTCTTCGCTTTGAATGCTTGCATCAGAGTCTTCCACATCCTGTCGGGATCCCTTGACCTTCTTTCTACGTATGGGAACAGAAGAAAAAAATAATACCGTGGCTGCAGGGACCCTAACCATTGGTATTTATAATACCACCCCCAACCTTGGACCAGTTCTACAGTGGACCAGGTTGGTCCGTCTCTAATCATACTTAAATTGGTCTACTTGTAATCAGATTCTCACTGAACCAACTAATCTTATAATTAATTTAACCCATAAAATATCTTACAATCTCCCATTTGGATTATATTAATTATAAAGTCACCATTTATCCAGTGTGGCCATGGAATATAATTACACCAAAATCATCATTTACTTTGATCCAGTCATCAAGCCTACTAATGTCGAACAACAGCGAAAAGTACTCCTACACATTCGGTGTACCCCCTTCTGTCAGCCACATACAGAGGTCTACTTAATGTCATAAATCACTTTGAGATGAATACTTAAGTCTAATGATCTAATTACCACGATCTCGTTACCTTAAAATCCTTATTTTTTAGTCAAGCAATAGTACCCACCATATCAACCACACACACATTCCAGAGTAACAATCAGAGATAACAAACAAATAATCGAAAGTCTTTATAAATAATGAACTGAGCATCTAACCATGATAAATAATTATTTAATCCAATTATCTCTAAAATTCAAGACATAAAAGTAATTAACCCATTACATGTTCCAATAATCAAATATAACTGAACTAATAAAAAATACACAGATTGCACTCGCATGAAGGATCATGCGTATCTTCTACAGCTTCAATATCTATGGCCGCAACGTGTCTGTACATTGGCACATTCACATAATCTTCAATAGTAGGACCTGCATCATTAATATTCGACGTCAAAAGGGTGAGCACACATCACGGCTCAATGAGCAAACAAAATAATGCAACAAAGATATGCATGCATTTAATTCATATCTTTGGTATGCTTTTTAAGTTTGCAATATGTTATAGAAAGGATTGGCGGCCACCGCACCTCTATACATGAGTATGTGAATCCGTCCAATGGATCAAACACCATCGCCATCTCACATTCACCCACCATGGAATAGAGATAGAGCTAAAGTGTCCGGATCAAACATCGACAACACTTCCCCTGATGCCTTATCCATACCAACACGTAAGCCCCTATTGATGTGCAAACTGGGCTCGCAACTAACCAATCCTAAATGTCATCCAGTGTATCTAAGGCCTCACCCCAGCATCCCTTAATATGTCTATAGAGATAGAGCTAAGGCCCCTCGGCAGAGGCAGAGACCACACGGTCCGAGACCACCTCCCCTGATGCCCTATGACGTAATAGTTCTGCTAAGGTAATGGTGATATGATGATGTCAATGGGCAAGACTTGAGTAGAGATAGGGCTATAGTCTAGTGACCAGGTCAGAGACCACCATGCCACGTACTCCCCTTGATGCTCTACTCACATCAAGCACACTAACCACACACACATAATCACATGCCTATTCCTAGCATCATCATCATCATCATATTATAAATAAACATAAATAAATATGCATGAGCAGTAATAACAGGAATATTGGATGACATGTGAGATGTACACTACAAGCATACAAGCATAAATCAATCATAGCATTGGACTCAATAAGTAAAATAGTTTGTTATTAGCCAATTAGTTTAGGTCTTGTTCCCTCACCTGTTAGCAAAACTCGATCTCCTTCTAAGCCTTGTAATTCTCTTTGAATCGATTTAATAACCTAAAAGTTATATGAATTTAAGTTAGGGCTCATATGTAACATGTTACAGTAGTCAAAAATCAAAACAGAGCATTGATAGGTGTCTAATTGATCCTATGGTCTCATACTATGTCGACCTTACTGCCTACGGTCGATACCCTACGGTCGCACCATATGCGACCGTACCTTTGAACATATGGTTTCTGAATTCTTCCCGAATGCCTATGGGCGATACTTTGATCATGCTGGTCATGCTATGGTCGACCGTAGCTGCGACCTTAAGATTTCTTGGTCATAAACTACATTTAATTTGAGTTATTCTTGGGTCAACTCCTCGGCTTTTCTCTTGGGTTCATACTAAGGTTATCCTATGGTCATCATTAGTAGTTTCTAATCAACCATTATCACCAAACTCACCCCTAATGATTAGCCATGGAATTTACTCAATGAATCACATAGATCATAATAGTTTGACATCTCCAATCCCCCATAGAAGACTTATTCCACAGAATTTACATCTTCAAAGATTAGGTTCATACCTTTGCCTACGGTAGAGAGCTAAAATCTTCTCAGCAAAACTTTCTCCTTAGTCTTCTCTTCTTCTCTTTCTCTTCCTTCTCTTTCCTTCTCTTTCTCTTCCTTTAGGGTTTACTAATGTTCTAAAAGAGTGAAAAAGGTTGAGGGACGTCTTTTATATAGAGAAAAATTCTCCATATAGAGTTCTCTAACATTAGGAAAGAAATCCCCCCTTAAATTTGGAAAGTTTCCAACTCAGAGTCTGATCTGGGGTCACACGGTCGATGGCCTACGGTAGCAGAATCCGTCGACCATAGGGTCAAAAACATCGACCGTAGGGTCCTAGATCAGAGACCTTTGTTTCCTACCTTATGGTCGACCATACCTACCCAGGTATTCGACCATACGCATACTTTTGAGCATTTTAACTTAATTCATACCTGGTTTTGTGATCCATCTTCACACGGTCGGTCAACTTGGTCCAGCAATGATGGAAAGACCTAGCAATACGGTTATACCAAGTTAGTGTAGTGCAGGTCTTACAACTCCCCCCTTATATAAATTTCATCCTCAAAATTTACACATACCTTTCGAGTCGAACAGGTGAGGATATTGCTTCCGCATAGCCTTTTCTTCTTCCCATGTAATTTCTTTCACATTTTGACTTTTCCAAGTAACTTTAACATAATAGATGTCGTCGTTGCGAAGACGTTGAACCTTTCGGATAGTAATTTCAAAAGGTACCACTTCGAACATCAAGTCTTTAGTCAAATCCGGTGGACCCGTTGTTAACACGTTTATTGGATCTCTGACATACTTCTTCAGTTGTGAGACATTGAATACATCATGTACATTAGACATTGATGGTGGTAGTGCTAACTGATATGCTACCTTTCTAGGCCTTGCCAGAATCTCATAAGGTTCAATATATCTAGGACATAGCTTTCCCTTCTGTCCAAACCTTTTTAAACCACGCATAGGAGATATTTTAAAAAATAACTTATCACCTATGGTAAATTCAATATCTCTTCGTCGATTGTCCTCATATTGCTTATGACGGTTCTGAGCTGTTCGGACTCTTTCCTTGATGATGTAAACCACTCGACATGTCTCTTCAACAAACTCTGGTCCAACTACACTACGCTCTCCAACTTCGTTCCAAAACAAAGGAGTTTGACACTTTTTACCATACAATGCTTCATAGGGCAACATCTGTATTGTAGCTTGATAGCTGTTGTTATAAGCAAACTCGGCCAATGGTAACTTCTCATCCCGTGATCCCTTAAAGTCAATTACACAAGCTCGGAGCATGTCTTCTAAAATTTGAATGGTGTGCTCTGACTGTCCCTCTGTCTGAGGATGAAATACGGTACTAAACTTCAATGTTGTACCCATAGCCTTCGATAATCCTTCCCAAAACTTTGAGATAAAGCATGGGTCTCTGTCGGACACAATGCTTTCAGGTACACCATGTAACCTGATAATATTATCCACATACAGCTTAGTTAACCTCTCTAGTGTACACTGAGGTCATATAGCTATGAAATGAGCTGTCTTAGTCAAACAATCTATGATCACCCAGACTGCGTCAACTACTCTGGAAGTCAAAGGTAACCTAATGACAAAGTCCATAGTGATACAGTCCCATTTCTATGCTGGTTCGGTAGTGGTTGCAACAAACCTGCAGGCTTTTGCCTTTCAGCCTTTACTCGCTGATAATTTAGGCACTACGACACAAACTTAGCTACATCTGCTTACATTCCCCTCCACTAGTATAGTTTCTTCAGATCATGATATATCTTTGTACTCCCGAGATGTACCGAATAAGCGATGGTGTTGGCTTCCTTCATTAGTTTGTGTCTAATATCTGAGTCTTCACTTTCAGGGACATATACTCTCCCTTTATATCGTAGTACCCTTTCAAGGTCCAAGGTGAAGTTAGGAGTAGTCCTACCTTTTTCAAGGTCTTCTTGCACTATTCTCAGATAGGGGTCTGATTAAATAGTTGTTTTTACTTCGTCTATTAGATCTGGTACAATCTTCAATGTAGCAAACATGTTTAAAAATCAATGAATAAATCCTAGGTCGGTTGAATCACCTGGTTTATCGATCATGAACTGCTCATTATTGCAATTGAATACCCATCCTGTGTCACACATTACAACATTTGTGCTAGCTTCTCCTGTGACTTTGTCATTGCTTTTCTGCTTAGTGCATCGGCCACTACATTAGCCTTTCCTGGATGATACTGGATATCACAATCATAATCTTTTAGCAACTCCAGCCATTTTCTCTGTCTCATGTTCAACTCCTTCTGATTGAAAAGATAAGTGAGACTCTTATTATCTGATTTAATCTGAAATTTCTCTTCGTACAAATAATGTCTCCATATCTTGATAGCATGTACTGCTGCTGCTAGTTTCAAGTAGTGAGTTGGGTAATTTTTCTCATGTGTCTTTAATTATCTGGAAGCATACGCAATTACTTGCTCTCCTTGCATGAGCACACATCCTAAACCTAATCCGGACGCATCGGTGTACAAGATAAATGGTTTTCTTGGAATCTATATATAGTCAAGATGGGAGCTGATATTAATCTTGTCTTCAATGTTTGAAAACACTCTTTACATTTATTGCTCCAAACAAACTTTTTCCTTTCTTAGTCAGATTGGTGAGTGGTACTGCAATTCTAGAGTAATCTTCCACGAATCATCGATAATAACCAGCTAAACCTAAAAACTTCTGATTTCAACAACATTCTTAGGTGCTTCCCATTTTACAATGGCTTCAATCTTGCTGGGATCCACTTAGATTCCTTTAGCGGATACAACATGGCCTAAGAAAGCAACTTTATTTAGCCAAAATTCACACTTTGTAAATTTAGCGTAAAGCTTCTCTTTTCTTAATCACTGCAGAGCGGCTTTTAGATTTGTGGTATGAGTTTCTTTGTCCTTGGAGTAGACTAGTATGTCGTCAATGAATACGATGACTGACGTATCCAACATATCGTGGAATACCCGATTCATAAGTTCCACAAAAGTTACGGGAGCGTTAGTCAATCCAAAAGACATAACTAAAAATTTGTAATGTCCATATCTGGTTTTGAAGGCTGTCTTCAGGATATCGCCTTCCTTAATCTTCAATTGAGGGTTCCCGACCGAAGATCAATTTTGGAGAACACTTTGGCACCTTGCAACTGGTCGAATAAGTTATCGATCTGAGGCAACGGATACCTATTCTTGATCGTGAGCTTGTTTAATTCTCAATAATCTATACAAAGTCAAACGCTACCATCTTTCTTCTTCAAGAATAGCACTGGCACTCCCCATGGTGATATACTGGGTCGAATATAACCCTTGTCCAGTAATTCCAATAATTGTACCTTCAATTCCTTCAGTTCTGTAGGAGCCATTTGATAGGGTGCCTTAGATACTGGTGCGGCTCTGGGTATAAGGTCTATAACGAACTCGTCGCTCGATCAAGTGGTAATCTTGGTAATTCCTCAGGAAATATATTTAGAAATTCATGCACAACTTCAATATCCTCCATTCGTGGTGCTTCCTTGGTGAGGTTGACCACGGACACTAGGTACCCAACTCTTCCTTTCTCGATGCATCTTTTAGTTTTTAATGCCGAAAGAATAAGTTTTCGTTTACGGGAATGTTTAGTTCCTGTAAAACTGAACTCTGCGCCTTCCTTGTCTTTAAATGATATCTTCTTCTCAGCACAAATCAAACTTGTAGAATGCTAGGATAACCAGTCCATCCCTAGGATAACGTCAAAGTCTGCCATCTCGAGTTGGATTAAGGTTGCATCCATAGTCTTCTCACCGATAATAACTGGACATGGTCCATAACCTTGGTCTAGTTCTACTTCTAATCCCATAGGTGATCGTACAAGCAGTAAAGACCTAAGGGGTAGACTTAACTTCTTTCCAAATGACACAGATATAAAAGAATGAGTAGCCCCAGAGTCAAAGAGTACTCTAGTGCGTATGCCATTAATAGGTACAATACCTGTGATTTGATTTAATTTAGTCTACATGCTCACACAAGGTAATTCAAAACAAAAGGTTGAATCATACCTATGACCACATCAGGCGATGCGACAACATCCTCAAATGTAATTGCATAAACTTTTCCTTGCTGTAGCTGCTTCTTCGGCTTAAGACAATCCCTTGAATAATGCCCTACTTGATCGCAGTTGAAGCATTTGACTCCAGCATTACTTTGCTTCGTCGGTTGAGGCTGTTGGGGTAATCTTGGCTGCGACATTGAAGCCTTGAGTACACGGAAGGGTTTGAATTTCTTTTCTCCCCCCCCCCCTTTGTATCCCTTCCCCCTCCCCCTCTTTTCTTTTTTTTTTTTTTTTTAAATTAACCCCCCTTTTTTATTATTTATTTTTTTTTATTTTTTTTTTTTATTTTATTTATTTTTTTCTTCTTCGAACCTCTCTCTCTCAACGACCCCCCCCCCACCCCCATTCCCTTCTATTAGGGAGGGTTGGAAAAAAAAAAAAAAAAAAAAGCGGTCCAAAAATAATATAAAATTGGTTTTGGAATTTTGATAAAAAAAAAAAAAAAAAAAAAAATTATAAAAAAAAAAAAAAATGGAGGAAGTCTTAAATATTAAATGAATCGAGAATCTAAATGTGATAAAATAAATAATTTAACCAATTATTTTCAAAAGGACTAAGACATAAACTTAAATAATTAATTCAAATACATTGTCTGTATAATCCAAATAAAAGTCTAATCGAAAACACAGGAGTTGCACTCGCATGTCGAATCATGCGACTCCATCATCACTTCAGTGAACTTCGCCGCAGCTTCCCCGTACATAGGAGCATTTATATAATCTTCAACCGTGGTACCTGCATCATCAACTAAAATATTCGATGTGGAAAAGGGTGAGCACACATCACGGCTCAGTGAGTAAACAAAACAATGCAACAAACATATGCATGCATTCAATTCATATATTTGGTCTGGTTTATAAGTTTGCAATGTGCAATAGAAAGGTTCAGAAGCCGCCTCACCTCTATACATGAGTGTGTGAAGTCGCTCAATGAATATCGGCATTGCCGTCCCACATGAACCCACAATGGAAACAGTGTACCCAATGAGTATCAGCATTGTTGTACCACATGCACCCATACCAACACGTAAGCCCCTGTTGGCGAGGGCTCGCAAACTGGGCTTCGCAACTAACCAATCCTAATGTCAAACAGTGTATCCAAGGCCTCACCCCAGCATCCCTCAATACGTCCATAAAGATAGAGCTAAGGCCCCCTGGTAGAGTCAGAGACTACATGGTCCGAGACCACCTCCCCTGATGTCCTATGACGTAATAGCTCTGCTAAGGTAATGGAGATACGACGATGTTAGTGGACAAGACTTGAGTAGAGATAGAGTTAGAGTCTGGTGACCAGGAAAAATCACAGTGTCACGTCCTCCCCCTGATGCCCTACTCGCATCAAGTACGCTAACCACACACAAACATTCACATGCCTATTCCTAGCTTCATCATCATCATCATGTTATAAACAAACAAAATTAAATATACATGAACAGTAATAGCAGGAATATTGGATGACATGTTAACACGCATAGAATCAATCAATCATGGTATCGGATTCAATAAGCAAAAATAGCTTTTTATTATCCAATTAGTTTAGGTCTTGTTCCCTCACCTGACGCTTGTTTGATAGCTTGCTCCGCGTCGCAAGGTCCAAACGTGCTATCACAAGGTCCTATACGATATTAGGGTTTAGTTAGAATAGGTTTACGTAGGTCGAAAAACCAACAATGGCAAAACACATCTCACAGAGCTGACCTGTCACAGTATCGGTCGTAGCACTGTGGGGAAACCTACGACCGGTCCCCACAGACCAGTCCCCAGGAAGTACCGGTTGCAGTACCGATCGCATGGGGTGCGACCGGTATGGTCGATCGGTATGTCTCCAGAAGACCATACGTCCGATTTCTCGACTTTCATCGATCGTCCCCTAATGATCCTAGGGTTTCTCCTACACATTCTAGGTCTGAGCATTGCGTTAGAGTTGTTTCCAACTCCATTCAAGTCCTAGTTTCGATGGTCTCAACCTAGAACTTGAATCTAGGGTTTACCGACTAGATTAAGGTTTGACGGCAAAATAGGGTTTAGATCAATACCTCGCTTTGCATGGTATTGATCCAACTACAATTAACCATTCTAGATTACTTATGGTAGAAGAAGGTTTGAGCACTTACCGTTGACTTGCGGTAACTTGTTCTTCGTCGAACGGCAATGGCGGCTCTTCCCTCTCCTTCCTAGCTTTTTCTCCTTCTTCAGCCTCTTTCTCCTTTCTAGGCTTTGTGAGGATCATGGAAAAGGTTTTAGGAGGTTTAGAGGGGTTTATATAGGCTAGGTTTAGTTTTAGGAAGCCTCTTAGCATTAGAAAAGTCCTTCGGTTTAAATTTTGGAAAGTGGGACCCGCAGAGATCTGTTTCCGAATCTTAGTGGTCTGCCGCGCAGGCTATATTGGTCGACCGGTACCAAGACCGGTACCATCGACCGGTACAAATTAATTCATACTTAACTTGGTATGTTTCGTACCTGTTGGTCATTCGCTCGTCCCGTCTGGCCCGGTGATGGTTGGAAGACCTGTTACGACATGAATTCAAGGTTTAGATCGGGTTCATAGAGTGCGGGTCTTACACTTCCCCTAAGTTCCATGAAGAACCTTCAGATTTTGGTATTTTCCTCCTGCATGCTAGAGGAAGCAAAGAAAAACAGCTCTTCGTAACGATGCTGATAAGCATCTATAGACATTTGTCCTTGATATAGACTCAAAAGTTCTTTTTCCATTTGGTCTCTGAAACTCCTAGGAAAATACTTCTCGAAGAAAGCTTCCTTGTAAATAGCCTAGGTCAGTTGGGTGTGCTTTGTCAATAGACAACTTTGAGTAGATTTCCACCAATTGTGTGCATCACCTTTCAGTATAAAAGTAGCACATAACACCTTCTCCTCTTCATTTACAGTCATCATCATAAAATTTATTTCCATATCGTCGATCCGGTGAGCTGGCCATAGAGGATCTGATGGCTTGCCATTGAATTCCTGAGGCTTCATCTTCAAAAAATGTTCGATCAATTTGGACTGATCAAGTTGATACTGAGCATATGCTCCATATGTAGGCGGTTGGTACTGATAGTTACCCTGGTTATGTCCGTCTTGCTGTACCTCAGTATTCTGCACTTGAACTTGTAACACTGGCGTTTGAGGTGCTTGGGGTACCATGTTGCTACCACCAGGTACGGTACTAGCTTGCCCTGCAGGTAGAGGTGTTGTTTTTGCAAATAAGAAAGCAATTCCCATAGCAGCTTGCATGTTGGCTTACATTTGTTGTATCTGTTGCACTTGTTGTGCCAAATTCATCACCATAGTAGCTAAATCCATAGGTGGTGTGGGTAAATTGGTTGGCTTGGCTTGGAGGTGAACATCCTGAGGCACAGTACCTTGATTCCCAACATTTTCTTCTTATCCTTGCTGACCTTCGTTGTCATTGGTCTCCATAGGTAGTGGAGGTGGGTTTGCATTCTGTTTTCTTTAGCTAAATCTACACCCAACCATTTAAATTCCTAGATAAATGGTACTTGGAAAGACTGTACATGTGAGACAAAATAGAATGGTAGTATTAGGTTAGTCTCAAAATGGAAAGCGAGAGAAGAAATAAAATCAACAGGTAAAAGTTTGAGTAGAATAAAAAAGCAGGCAACAGTTAGTCATACTGTCGCATGTTGTGCGACCATAGGTTCGACCATCAAAACCCTGGAAACTTCCAGGACCCTATGGTCGATCATACAATTGCATATTTTGGTTGAATTGTACGACCGTAAGATTCAAAATCAGGTTCTTAAACCTATTTTTTGAGATTTCCCTCTCATTTCCTTTTCTTCTTCCTACGGTCTCAACTCAGCTCGCCACCACTGGGTTGCTACAGTGTCAACCGTACAACTTGGTGATTTCTCCATTGATCAATGATCTTCGTTCCATTCCTCAAGGTATATTCTCTATTCTTCCTTCATTTTTAAGTTTTCATACTTAGGTTTTCGCCATATATAGGGCTTTCTTCAAATTAACATCTACTGGACCATAAAAATTTGATTTTTATTGGTGCTATTGCTATTGGCTGTCCAACGGATAAAATCCCTCAAGAAAATTTGAGTTTCATCGGTTGGTTTGGTAGAAATTTGAAAATTCCTAGTTTTGACCTAAATTTTGAGATTTTTCCCAAATGTCAAAAATTTATTCAAATTCAAATCTATCTAGTAAAAATTTTCCGTTGTATAAGCCTTGCAGGATGATTTGGGACCTATGTAAGTCTTGCTGCCCAATGTTTGGGTGAAAAGTGAGGTTTTTCCCCAATTTACGTCGTTATGCTGCCCAAATTTAAATTTTCTAACTTGTTTTCCTTATTTTCTTCACTTGCAATTATCATGGTTCGCACCAAGGTTCCTCGAGTCCATGACCCGCGTCGCTTCCGGTCCATCGTAGCTGAGGTACAATATCCATGGTTTGATTGAAAGAAAGTGGAAGGGGATCGATGTGTGAACTTAGTCCACTTAGCCATGTTTGATGTGGAGAGGACATTTGGTGATATGGGCTGACTTCCAGTGATCCTATACGAGGCTTGTACTCGCCCAGATTTAGTGAAGCAGTTCTACTATCACCTTCAAGTGGAGGGTGACCTAGAGGATGTGGATAGGGGTAGAGAGCTTCGGATCACCAGTCGGGTCAAAGGGGTTCCTATCTCTTTCAACTGTCAGGAGTTGGCTGATCTCCTAGGTATTTCCAATGATGGATAGTTGGTATACTGTGCACCAAGGGAGCCCCAGTTCCTATCTACACAGGTGCGTGCAGAAATAGACAATCAGATTCTTCGGGACGACCGTCGGGAAATGAAGGCGGTTAACCTACGTCCAGAGCCACGGGTCTACTGTAAGATTATCCAGCATAATCTGATCCCTCAGAGTGGACACTACGAGATGGTCTCTCAGTCGACTTAATACCTATTGTACTGTATCTATACTAGGCAGCCTGTCTGTCTCCCATACATCATCCTCCAGACTATGCACAGCTACGTTGCCTGACTCAAGAGGTAACTTGCCCTATGGACGGCTGATCTCCACCTTGCTCGCGGGTCTACAGGTGAATCTAGAGGATGAGAGGATTTTTGAGGACACCTTCTCAGCTGACCTTGATTGGGAGGCCATCAGTAGGATGGGCATGAGAGAGACACAGGTCAGTGATGACGAGAGGAATGCTATGAGACGTCCTCTCAAAGCAGTAGCAGATGTGGAGGCAACAGCAGCAGCAACAGATGCACACGAGAGTGATGATGAAGAGGATGATGATAGGATGTATATGGATGTGGATGTCATACCTCCTCCATCACCACACCATCCTATTGGAGTCGATCCTTTTTGGACTTCTCACTCAGCTGGTCCTTCACGCCCACTATCAGATGACATCATGGCGCTACTACGTGAGATTCACGAGGCTCAGTGTGCTACAGACCAGCGGGTAGTAGATCTAGCGACTAGTCTCCGAGCAACCCAGACTCAGGTAGCCTGGCTTGCGAGAGTGTACGTTGAGGACTATGATAGAGACCGTGAGGCACTTCCTTCTCCAGCACCCCCAATTCCATGATTCCCTTTGTTTATGTCTCAAACAACACATGTGCTTATGGTGTGTTCTTATTATAGTTTTTAATTTTATCCTAACTCAGTTCATGACTCATGTGGAAGTAGTTAAGTCAATGGGTAGAACCTAGGAGAGTTCTGATACCAAGTTGTCATACCCCAATTCTGAACTAACCAGAATAGTGTGATGAATCCTCAATAAACCAACGGTTCAACTAGGACCTCCGTTAGGTAGTACTCACCATATCAACCACACACATATTCCACAGTAATAATCAGAGATAATAAACAAATAAACGGAAGTCTTTATAAATAATGAATTGAGCATCTAACCATGATAAATAATTAATCCAATTATCTCCAAAACTCAAGATATAAAAATAATTAACCCATTACATGTTTCAATAATCAAATATAACTAAACTAATAAAAAATGCACTAGTTGCACTCGCCTGAAGGATCATGCGTATCTTCTACAGCTTCTACATCCATGGCCACAACGTGTCTGTACATCGAGGCGTTCACATAATCTTCAACAGTAGGACCTGCATCATCAAATAAAATATTTGACCTCGGAAGGGTGAGCACACATCACGGCTCAGTGAGCAAACAAAACAATACAACAAACATATGCATGCATTTATATCATATCTTTGATCTGATTTTTAAGTTTGCAATATGCTATAGAAAGGTTTGGTGGCCCCTGCACCTCTATACAGAAGTGTGTGAATCTACCCAATGGATCAAACACCATTGCCATCCCACATACACCTATCATGGAATAGAGATAGAGCCAAAGTGTCCAGATTAAACAGCGCCAACACTTCCCCTGATGCCCTACCCATACCAACAAGTAAGCCCCTATTGGCGAGGACTTGCAAACTGGGCTCGCAACTAACCAATCCTAAATGTCATCCAGTGTATCCAAGGCCTCACCCCAGCATCCCTCAATACGTCCATAGAAATAGAGCTAAGCCCACCCCCCCCCCACAGAGTCTGAGACTACATGGTCCGAGACCACCTCCCCTGATGCCCTACGACGTAATAGTTCTGCTAAGGTAATGACGATACGATGATGTCAATGGGCAAGACTTGAGTAGAGATAGAGCTAGAGTCTGGTGACCAGGTCAGAGACCACAATGCCACGTCCTCCCCTTGATGCTCCACTTGCATCCAGCACACTAACCACACACACATAATCACATGCCTATTCCTAGCAGCATCATCATGATATTATAAATAGACAAAAATAAATATGCATGAGTAGTAATAGCATGAATATTGGATGACATGTGAGATGCACATTACAAGCATACAAACATAGAATCAATCATGGCATTGGACTCAAATAAATAAACAGTTTGTTATTATCCAATTAGTTTAGGTCTTGTTTCCTCACTTGTTAACAAAACTCGATCTCCTTCCAAGCCTTGTAATTCTCTTTGAATCAATTTAATAACCTAAAAGTTATATGAATTTAAGTTAGGGTTCATATGTAACATGTTACAGTAGTCGAAAATCGAAACAGAGCACTGATAGGTGTCTGATTGGTCCTATGTGTAAGACCCGTATCGAACTAATCGGTCTTACCACCTTGTACCAGGTCTACCTATCATGGTCGAGCCAAGTGGACCAAGTGCGTGAGGAAACCATAGGACTAGGTACGAAGTCTAACCCAAAAACAGCAAATGTGAGGGTAGGGTCGCATGCCTAAACAGGTAGGGTCGACCCCACCTCAACAGAAGTTCAACCCATGACTTTTTAGTCTTAGGGTCGGATGACTAAGAAGGTGTAGGGTCGACGGATCCTGCGACCCTACGTTCGACCCTACGATGACAGACAGAAACCAAAAATTAAAAAACTTTTCTAATTCTAAGGGGATCTTTCCTAAACTCATTGGGACTTATTATGGTGGATTTTTCTCTATAAATAGGACGTCCCTTAGCCTCTTCCACTCCTTTACAACCCTAATTGAAAGTGAGAGAAAGAGAAATAGAAGGAAGAGAAGAAGAGAAGGAAACTTGACGAAGAAAACTAAGGAAGAGAAGGAAACTTCAGAGAAACCTTTGAATAAAGGTATGAACCTAATTCCTTACTTGAATAAGAGATCCTAGAATAGTTATGAAGACCATAGGATTAGGAAAAACCCAAATCATCCATCCATGGATAAGTTTCAAGAGATTCCATGGAGAAAATCATTATTGACAATGAATAGTGTATAACTTGGAGTTTTGAGCCATAGAACAATCTTAGAATGGACCATGAAAATAAGTCAAAGGATCAAAACATGAAAGAATGGACTATAGAATGAAAGGTCGACTCAGAATACGTGTGGTCGCACGTAGGGTCGAATGATATCCGACCCTACAAGACCACAGCATCGACCACATGCCCTCGGGAAGTTCCAGGGAGGGTGTGGTCGCACATAGGGTTGAATGGTATCCGACCCCACGTCAGACCCTACACCCTAGGGTCGCAAAAAACTGCTACCCTAGGTGCTACCCTACCTATGACCCTACGATTTAGGTTAGTCTAAATTTATTAGAATTAATTTTAATTAAAATCTATCGACTTGTTAGGTCTTTCTACTGATTTAAAAGTGATTCATAAAGCTTGAACGAGGATCTACGCTCAATCAAAGGTGAGGGAACAAGACCTAAACTAATTGGCTAATAATAAACTGTTTTCATTTATTGAGTCCAATACCCTTAATGATTTTATGCTTGTATGATTGTAATGTGCATATCACATGTCATCCACTATTCCTGTTATTATTGTTCATGCATATTTAATTTCGTTTATTATAACATGATGATGATGATGATGCTAGGAATAGACATGTGAATGTATGTGTGTGGTTAGTGTACTTGATGCGAGTGGAGCATTAGAGGGAGGACGTGACACTGTGGTTCATCCTGGTCACCAGACTCTAGCTCCATCTCTACTCAAGTCTTGTCCACTAGCATCGTCGTATCGCCATTACCTTAGCAGAACTATTACGTCGTAGGGCATCAGGGGAGGTGGTCTCAGACCGTATAGTCTATGACTCTCCCGGGGGGCCTTAGCTTTATCTTTATGGACGTATTGAGGGATGCTGGGGTGAGGCCTTGGATATACTATTTGACATTAGGATTGGTTAGTTGCGAGTCCAGTTTGCAAGCCCTCGCCAACAGGGGCTTACGTGTTGGTATGGGTAGAGCATCAGGGGAAGTATGATGCGATGCGATCCTAAGCACTTTAGCTCTATCTCTATTCCATGGTGGGTGCATGTGGGGGCAGAAATGGTGTTTGATCCATTGGGCGGTTCCACACATTCATGTATAGAGGTGCGGCGGCCACCTATCCTTTCTATAGCACATTGCAAACTTATGAACCAGACCAAAGATATGAATTGAATGCATGCATATGTTTGTTGCATTGTTTTGTTTGCTTACTGAGCCGTGATGTGTGCTCACCCTTTCGACGTCGAATGTTTTTAGTTGATGATGCAGGTACGACTGTAGAAGATTATATAAATGCTCATATGTACGGACATGCGGCGGTGGATGCAGAAATCATGATAGAGTCGCATGATTTGTCATGCAAGTGCAACTCTTACGTCTTCGATGACATTTTTATTATTAAAGAAATGTAATTGATTATTTTATTTTTCTTAGAATAAATGGATAATTTATTTATGTTATCATTCTTAGATTCTCAGTTCATTTAATATATAAGACTTCCACTATTGTTTATTTACTCTGATTATGGTTGTGGATGTGTATGGTTTAAACAAACGGACACAGTCTATTTGAGATCCTGGTTGAAGCGTTGATTTATTGTGATTCATCACACCATTCTGAATAGTGCAGAATTGGGGTGTGATAACTTGGTATCAGAGCTCTCAAGCCCTGTCTATTAAACCAGTATAATTCCACAAAAGTTGTGAACTGAGTTAGGATAAAATTTAAAAGTTGTAATAAGAACACACTATAAGCACCTGTGTTGTTTGAGACAAAATTAAAGAAAGAGAATAATGCACATATAAAAGGAGAAACATGTTTCATATACATCAAATAAAAAATACGTTTATACATATCCAAATCAGAGTACAGTCCACAATCCAGACAGTTACTCTGTAGTACAAAGAAGGATAAAAAGAAAATTTACATCATGGAGCTAGAGGTGATGAAGGAGGAGGTGCCTCGCGATCTCTGTTGTAGTCCTCAGCATACACTCTAGTCAACCAGGCTACCTGAGTCTGGGTCGTCTGGAGACTAGCTGTCAACTCAGTCATCCGCTGATCAGACGCACCCTGAGCATCTAGAAGCTCGCCCACTCTCCCATCAGTTACGTACTGAGCATCTAGAAGCTCTCTTACTCTCCTATCTGTCATGCGCTGAGCATCTAGAAGCTCTTCCACTCTCAAGTCCGTCACGTGCTGAGCCTCTCTAATCTCATGCAGTAGCCCCATCATATCATCAGATGGTGGGTGTGAAGGACCAGTCATGTGTGAAAGAGCCCGAGATGGACCAGCTCTAGTAGAATGTAGAGGTGATGGAGGAGGTATGACATCTACATCCATAAACATACGATCATCATCCTCGGCAACACCCCCAGGGACCCCTACTCCTGCTGCTGCTGCTGCCGCCGTGGTATCTGCTATCTCTACTCGAGTACGAGGATGCACCAGAGCGTTTCTCTCATCATTACTGACCTGAGCATCCCGCAAACCCATCTTACAGATGGCCTCCCAGTCAAGATCCGATGAGAAAGTCTTCTCCTGAATCCTCTCATCTACTAAGTCAACGTGTAGGCGGGTGAGCAATGTAGTGATCAGACGTTCATAGGGTAGGTTGCCTAACTGACCAGGCAACGTAGCACGGATCATCGTCTGGATAATGATATAAGGAAGGCAGACAGGCTGCCTGGTGTAAATATAGTAGAGGACATACTGAGTCAACTGGGAGATCCTCTCATAATGTTCACTCTGGGGTATCAGGTTGTGCTGGATAATTTTGCAGTACAACCGAGGCTCTGGACATAGGTTGATCGCTTTCATCTCCCAGCGATCATCTCTAATGAGCTGACTGTCAATCTCAGAACACATCTCCAAGGATAGGAACTGTGGCTCCTTGAGAGCACAATACACCAAAAGGCCGTCATTTGATATGCCCAAAAGATCAGCCAACTGCTGGCAGTCAAATGAAACCTCTACCCCTTTGACGTAGCTCATGATCCTGAGTGATCCTGAGTTCCCTACTTCTCTGTGTCATTGCGATCCCCCACTACCTGTAGATTGCAATAGAACTGTCTCACCAGATCAGGATGGGTACAAGCCTCATAAGTGATCACTGGGAGCTAGCCCATGTCACCAAAAGCACCCTCCACGTTGAACAAGGCTAGACTAGCCAAGTTCACACAGCGACCCCCTCTACTTTCTTATGCTCATAGCGAGCATACTGAGCTTTGGCCTCGTTGGAGCGGAAATGAACTGGGTCATGAGCCATAGGCACCTTGGTACGAGCCATACTATCTGTCAAGAACAGAAAAACAAACAAGATATTAGTAATGGTGAAAAACTCAAAATTTCGGCATTATAACGGCATGATTTGGTCAAAAGCCTCACTTTTCACCCAAACAACTGGGCAGAAGGACTTACATAGGTTCCAAACCATCCTGCAAAGCTCATACAGTTGGAAATTTAACCTAGAAAGATCGAATTTGAAGAAATTTCAATAAATTCAAAAATTCTCAAAAATTAGGTTAAAAATAGAAATTTTCAAGTTTCTCGATAACCAACCGATGAAACTCAAATATTTTTGAGGACTTTCATCGATTGGGTGACCAATAGCAAAAGCACCCAATAAAAATTAAATTTTTACGGTTAGAAAAAGTTTAATTTGAAGAAAACGATGTAAATGGACAAAAACCTAGTTTAGAAAGCTTAAAAATGGGAAACAGTAGAGAGCATACCTGAAGAGAAGGAGCGAAAGTCGCAAACGGAAGGAAAGATCACCAAACACTAGGGGTCGATATTGTAGCAACTCAGGGAAACGGGTTGAGTTAGAAGAAAGGAGAAAGAATGAGAAATGATTCCAAAATCGAGTTTAAAAACCTAATTTTGGATCGTAGGGTCGTAGAATTCGACCAAAATGTGCGACCCTACGTTAGACCCTACCATCGCCCCTATGCTCTCGGTGATCTGACAGAGAACCATGGGTCGGACCTAAGGTCGGACATATACCGACCCTACAATCGACACTAGGCTCTCGGTAAGCTGACAGGATTTATTAGTGTAAGACCCGTATCGAACTAACCGGTCTTACCACCTTGTACCAGGTCTACCTATCATGGTCGAGCCAAGTGGACCAAGTACGTGAAGAAAATCACAAGACCAGGTATGAGTCTAACCCAAAACAGTAAATGTGAGGGTAGAGTCGCATGCCTAAACAGCTAGGGTCGACCCCACTTCAACAGAAGTCTAACCCATGACTTTCTAGTCGTAGGGTCGCATGACTAGAAAAACGTGGGGTCGACGGATTCTGCCACCCTACGTCCGACCCTACGATGACAGGCAGAAACCGTAAATTAGGAAACCTTTCTAATTCAAAAGGGGTTCTTTCCTAAACTCGATGGGACTTATTTTGGAGGATTTTCCTCTATAAATAGGACGTTCCTTAGCCTCTTTCACTCCTTTTAGAACCCTAATTGAAAGTGAGAGTAAGAGAAAGAGAAGGAAAAGAAGAAGAGAAGGAAAATTGAAGAAAAGATTAAGGAAGAGGAGGAAGTTCAGAGAAACCTCTGAATCTCAGCCAACTTCAGGTATGAACCTAATTCCCTTCATAAATTAAGAGCCTAGAATAGATTATGAAGAAGTTAGGATTAAGAGAAACCCAAATCATCCATCCATGGACGAGTTCCAAAGGAATCTATGGAAGTAATCATCATAGGCAATAGAAAGTGTGTAAAAATCATAGTTATGAGCCATAGAACAATCTTAGAATGGACCTACGAGATCACAAGATCGACCACATGCCCTCGGGAAGTCCCAGGGAGGGTGTGGTCGCACGTAGGGTCGAATAAGATCCGACCCCACGTCCGACCCTACACCCTAGGGTCGCAGAAAACTGCTACCCTAGGTGCTACCCTACCTGCGACCCTACGATTTAGGTTAGTCTAAATTTATTGGAATTAATTCTAATTAAAATCTATCGACTTGTTAGGCCTTTATACTGATTTAAAAGTGATTTATAAAGCTTGAACGAGGATCTACACTCAATCAAAGGTAAGGGAACAAGACCTAAACTAATTGGCTAATAATAAACTATTTTCGTTTATTGAGTCCAATACCATGTATGACTCTATGATTGTATGATTGTAATGTGCATATCACATGTCATCCCCTATTCCTATTATTACTGTTCATGCATATTTAATTTCGTTTATTATAACATGATGATGATGATGATGATGTTACGAATAGGCATGTGATTATAGGAGTGCAAGTTTTACCCTGACAACCCGAACTCGCCCAGGCCTGCCCTGAACCCTGGCAGGGTTGAACCCGGCCCGAACCCTGACAAGTCTGGGTTAGGGTTCAATTTTATATAAACCCTGATAGGGTTGGGCTAGGTTAGGGTTGACCCCCTGGGTTGAACCCGACCCAACCCGACCTGTATATATTTGAATATATTTATAAATATATGTATGATTTGTATTTGTTCCTTGTTAAACACTTAAACTGATTTGGTTTGTATTTGTTAGGTTCTTAAAAGAATATCATAGGTTGATTGTATTTGTCATATGTTTTAAGTTGTAATTGTTATTTGATAATTTGTTGTATGTTTAGGGTCAATCAGGGTCAATATCAGGGTCAATCTAAACCTGAATCAGGGTTAATCAGGGTTGACCCGGCCCAACCCGGCCCTGTCAGGGTCAATCAGGGCAGGTTAGGGTTAGGCCCAACCCTGTCAGGGTCAGGGTTAGGGTTGTACATTTTCTGACCCTGGCAGGGTTGGGTTGGGTTAGGGTTAAGTTTCAATAGTCAGGGTTGGGGTTAGGGTTTTGAAAAACCCAGCCCAACCCGGCCCTATTGCAGCCCTATATGTGAATGTATGTGTATGGTTAGTGTACTTGATGCGAGTAGAGCATCAGGGGGAGGACGTGACACTGTGGTTCATCTTGGTCACCAGACTCTAGCTCTATCTCTACTTAAGTCTTGTCCACTAGCATCGTCGTATTGCCATTACCTTAGCAGAACTATTACGTCGTATGGCATCAGGGGAGGTGGTCTCGGACCTTGTAGTCTCTAACTCTACCGGGGGGCCTTAGCTCTATCTCTATGGACGTATTGAGGGATGCTGGGGTGAGGCCTTGGATACACTATTTGACATTAGGATTGGTTAGTTGCGAGTCCAGTTTGCAAGCCCTCGCCAATAGGGGCTTACGTGTTGGTATGGGTAGAGCATCAGGGGAAGTGTAATGCGGTGCAGTCCTAACCACTTTAGCTCTATCTCTATTCCATGGTGGGTGCATGTGGGGGCGGCAATGGTATTTGATCCGTTGGGCGGTTCCACATTCGTGTATAGAGGTGTGGCAGACACCTATCCTTTCTATAGCACATTGCAAACTTATGAACCAGACCAAAGATATGAATTGAATGCATGCATATGTTTTGTTGCATTGTTTTGTTTGCTCACTGAGCCGTGATGTGTGCTCACCTTTTCGACGTCGAATATTTTTAGTTGATGATGCAGGTACCACAGTAGAAGATTATATAGATACTCCGATGTATGGACATGCGGCGGCGATGGATGCTAAAGTTATGATGGAGTCGCATGATTCATCATGTGAATGCAACTCATGCATTTTTTATTAGATTTGTTTAGATTATACCGAAAATATAATTAATTATTTTATTTATTTATGTCTTAGTCAAGGAAAGATAATTGGATATTTTATTTATATTATCACTCATAGAATTCTCAGTTCATTTAATATATAAGACTTCCGCAATTGTTTATTTACTCTGATTATGGTTGTGGATGTGTATGGTTTAAGAAAACGGACACAGCCTATTCAAGATCCTGGTTGAACCGTAGGTTTATTAGCGGTTCATCACACCATTCTGAATAGTGCGGAATTGGGGTGTGACAACTAGGGTCGCATACCCTAGGGTCGCATAAGGATCAACCCTACCATCAATCCTACGATGGAAAATACAGTATTTTGTCTGAATGATCTGAAAAATTAGAAATTTATTGTGATTTGATGGATTTGTACTTGAGAACAACTTATATTGATTGCCTCACATGTGCTATGATTGTTTTCAGACACTACCACCACCAGAACAGGAAATGGCTGGGCGAAGGGTGACCAGACGAGGTCATAACCCAATTCCACCACCACCACCTGTGGAAGAAGACAGTCACGTAAATCATGAAGCACAGGAGAATCTGAATATGGCACCGTCAGTGGCTAGTGGCCAGGCAAATCCTACAAACTTGCCAGCCCCACCTACAGATCTGGCTACAGCGGTAATGAACTTGGCACAATAGCTGCAGCAAATACAGCAGGTGCAAGCCAATATGCAGGCTGCTATAGGCATGGCTTTTCCAGTTGCACATATGACACCTATGCCAGCAGGACAAGCTAGCACAGTACCAGGGGGAAGCAACACGGTACCCCACGCACCTCAAACACCAGTCATGCCGGCTCAAGTGCAGAATCCTAAGGTAGCTCAAGGCAGTTACCAGTATCAACCACCTATGTATGGGGCATATGCTCCATATCAGCTGGACTACTCCCGATTGATTGAGCGTTTTCTGAAGATGAAGCCCAAGGAATATAATGGTGAGCCAACAGATCCTTTGTGGCCAGCACACTGGATTAATGAAATGGAATAAATTTTACAATGATGACAGTGAATGAGGAGGAGAAAGTGCTATGTGCAACCTTCATGCTGAAAGGCGATGCACACCACTGGTGGAAGTCCACACGGACTTATCTATTAACAAAGCACACCCAATTGACCTGGGTTATATATAAAGAGGCATTCTTTGAGAAGTATTTCCCTAGAAGTTTTAGAGATTCTATGGAGAGAGAGTTCCTGAGTTTATATCACGGACAAATGACCGTGGATGCATACCAACAGCGTTATGAGGAGCTGTTTTTCTTTTCACCCGCCAGCTTGTAGGAAGAAAACACAAAGACCCGAAGGTTCGTCATTGGACTTAGGGGAAGCATCCGTGAGCATGTTCTGGGACTGGAGAAGAAAGTCTACAATGAAGCAGTACAAATTGCTCGAGTAATAGAGTCAAGCCAGAAAGAAAGCTACTTTGCTCAAAATAGAGGTATCAAGAGGCCAAATGGGAATTCTTATAACTGAGGGAATACAAGGACATTCAAACCCTTCCGTACTCAAGGCTTTAATGCTGCAGCCAAAACTACTCCAGCAGCTCAACCGCCACAAAAAAACAATGAAGGAGTAAAATGCTTTAACTACAACCAAATAGGACATTATTCAAGAGAGTGTTCTAAACCCAAAAAGCAGCTACAACAAGGGAAGGTTTATGCTGTTACATCTAAGGATGTTGTCGCATCGCCTGATGTGGTCACAGGTATGACCTGAACCTTTCATTTTGTGTTACATTGTGTGATCATGTAGACTAAAACTAAAATAAATCACAGATATTGTACCTATTAATGGCATACCCGTTAGAGTACTCTTTGATTCTGGAGCTACTCATTATTTTATAACTGTGTCATTTGGAAAGAAGCTGAATCTACCCCTCAGATCGTTAGACTACAAACTACTCGTACGATCGCCGATGGGATTAGAAGTGGAATTAGAAAAAGGTTATGGACCATGTCCAGGTTTTATTGACGAGAAGACATTGGATGCAACCTTGAATCAACTTGAGATGGCAGACTTTGACGTCATCTTGGGAATGGACTGGTTAGCTCGGCATTCTGCAAACCTATTATATGCAGAAAAGAAACTGACATTTAAAGACAAGGAAGGAGCAGAGTTTAGTTTTGCGGGAACCAAACTTCCCCGTAAACGAAAACTCATCCTCTCTACATTAAAAGCTAGGAAATGCCTCGAGAAAGGAGGAGTTGGGTATCTAGTATCAGTGGTCGATCTCACCAAGGAAGCACCACAAGTGGAGAATATTGATGTTTTGCGTGACTTTCCAGATGTATTTCCTGAAGAACTACCAGGACTACCACCCGATCGAGCGACAGAGTTATTATAGATCTGAAACCCGGAGCCGCACCAGTATCTAAAGCACCTTATAGAATGGATCCTACTGAATTGAAGGAATTAAAAGTACAGTTACAAGAATTAATGGACAAGGGTTACATCAGACCTAGAATATCACCATGGGGAATGCCAGTATTATTTGTAAAGAAGAAGGACGGTAGTGTTCGACTGTGTGTAGACTACCGAGAATTGAATAAGCTGACAATCAAGAATCAGTATCCATTACCTCGGATCGATGACTTGTTCGATCAGTTGCAAGGTGCCAAGGTGTTCTCCAAGATCGATCTTCGGTCAGGATACCATCAGTTGAAGATTAAGGACGGTGATATTCTAAAGACAGCATTTAGAACAAGATATGGACATTATGAATTTTTAGTCATGTCTTTTGGATTGACTAACGCACCCGCAACTTTTATGGAACTCGTGAATCGGGTATTCCATGATATGTTGGATACGTCGGTCATTGTGTTTATTTGATGATATATTGGTCTACCCCAAGGACAAGGAAACTCATGTCATGAATCTAAAAGCCGCTCTGCAGCGACTAAGGAAAGAGAACTTTATGCCAAATTTACAAAGTGTGAGTTTTGGCTAAATGAAGTCGCTTTCTTAGGCCATGTTGTATCCGCTGAAGGAATTAAAGTGGATCCTAGCAAGATTGAAGCCATTGTGAAGTGGGAAGCACTGAAGAGCGTTGCAGAAATTAGAAGTTTCTTAGGTCTAGCTGGGTATTATCGACGATTCGTGGAAGATTATTCCCGAATTGCCGTACCTCTCACCAGTTTGACTAAGAAAGGCGAAAAGTTTGTTTGGACTGATAAATGTGAGAAAAGTTTTCAAACATTGAAGGATAGATTGATATCTGCTCTGATCTTGACTATTCCTATTCTAGGACAGCCATTTACCTTGTACACTGATGAGTCTGGATTGGGTTTCGGATGCGTACTATTGCAAGGAGAACAAGTAATTGTATATGCCTCAAGACAACTGAAGACACATGAGAAGAATTATCCCACTCATGACTTGGAACTAGCAGCAGTAGTATATGCTGTCAAGATATGGAGACATTATTTGTATGGAGAGAAATTTCAAATTAAATCAGATCATAAGAGTCTTACTTATCTTTTTAATCAGAAGGAGTTGAACATGCGACAAAGAAGATGGATGGAATTATTGAAGGATTATGATTGTGATATCCAGTATCATCCAGGAAAGGCTAACGTAGTTGCTGATGCGCTAAGCAGAAAATCAATGATAAAATCTCAAGGAGAGGTTAACATGACCGCAGCAATGTGTACTACAGGAAAAGTGTTCAGTTACGGTAATGAGCAGTTTGTGATAGATGCACCGGGTGAATCAAGCAACCAAGGGTTTGTTCATCGGTTTTCAATATGTTTGCAACATTGCAGATTGTACGTGATATAATTGATGAAGTGAAAGCAGCTATTAAATCATACCCTTATCTAAGAACGGTACAAGAAGACATCGAAAAAGGTAGGATTATTCCTGAGTTCACCTTAGACGATGAAAAGGTACTGAAGTACAAAGGAAGAGTATGTGTTCCTGAAACAGAAAATTTGGACATTAGACACCGACTAATGAAGGAAGCTCACACCACCGCCTATTCGGTACATCCTGGAAGTACAAAGATGTATCATGATTTGAAGAAATTATATTGGTGGAGAGGAATGAAAGCAGATGTAGCTAAATTCGTGTCTCAATGCCTAAATTGTCAGAGGGTGAAGGCTGAACGACAAAGACCTGCAGGACTGTTGCAGCCGCTGCCAGAACCAGCATGGAAATGGGACTGCATCACTATGGACTTCGTCACCGGGTTACCATTGACTCCTCGAGTAGTTGACGCGGTCTGGGTGATTGTAAATGGTCTGACTAAGACAGCTCGCTTTATAGCAATACGACCACAGTATACCCTGGAAAGGTTAGCCAAGCTATATGTAGATAACATTGTCAGATTACATGGTGTACCTGAAAGCATTGTGTCCAATAGAGACCCACGCTTTACTTCATAGTTTTGGGAAGGATTGCAAAAGGCTATGGGTACAACGTTGAAGTTCAGTATTGCATTCCATCCTCAGACAGACGGACAGTCGGAGCGTACCATTCAGATTTTAGAAGACATGCTTCAAGCTTGTGTTATTGATTTTAAAGGATCATGGGATGAGAAACTACCATTGATCGAGTTCCTATAACAACAACTATCAGACTACTATACAGATGTCACCCTATGAAGCACTGTATGGAAGGAAGTGCCGAACTCCTTTGTTTTGGAATGAAGTTGGTGAACGTAGCATCGTTGGACCAGAATTTATTGAAGAGACTTGTCAAGTAGTCGACATTATCAAAGAAAGAGTTAGAACAGCTCAAAATCATCAGAAATAGTATGCAGATACTCGACGCAGAGACCTTGAATTTTTCGTAGGTGATAAGGTATTCTTGAAAGTATCACCTATGCGAGGTTTAAAACGATTCGGATAGAAAGGGAAACTAAGTCTAAGATATGTTGGGCCATATGAGATTTTAGCCAAACGTGAAAATGTGGCTTATCAGTTAGCACTACCACCATCCATGTCAAGTGTGCATGATGTATTTCATATCTCATTATTAAAGAAGTACGTCAGAGATCCAACGCACATTTTGATAGCGGATCCACCAGATCTAACAGATGATTTAACATTCGAAGTAGCACCAACTAAAATCACTAGTCGAAAGGTTCAACGACTATGCAACCATGACATCTACTATGTTAAGGTTACCTGGAGAAGCCGAGATATAGAAGAGATCACATGGGAAGAAGAGAATGCTATGCGGAAGCAATATCCCCACCTTTTCGACTCAGAAGGTATGTACAAATTTTGAGGATGAAATTTTTAATAAGAGGGGGGGGGAGTTGTAAGACCCGTATCGAACTAACCGATCTTACCACCTTGTACCAGATATACCTATCATGGTCGAGCCAAGTGGACCAAGTGCGTGAGGAAACCACAGGACCAGGTATGAAGTCTAACCCAAAAAATAGCAAATGTGAGGGTAGGGTCGCATGCCTAAATAGGTAGGGTCGACCCCACCTCAACAGAAGTCCAACCCATGACTTTTTAGTCGTAGGGTCGGATGACTAAGAAGGTGTAGGGTTGACGGATCCTGCAACCCTACGTCCGACCCTACAATGACAGACAGAAATCGAAAATTAAGAAACTTTCCTAATTTAAGGGGATCTTTTCTAAACTCATTGGGACTTATTATGGAGGGTTTTCCTCGATAAATAGGACGTCCCTTAGCCTCTTCCACTCCTTTACAACCCTAATTGAAAGTGAGAGAAAGAAAAAGAGAAGGAAGAGAAGAAGAGAAGAAAACTTAAAGAAGAAGACTAAGGAAGAGAAGGAAACTTTAGAGAAACCTCTGAATAAAGGTATGAACCTAATTCCTTACCTGAATAAGAGATCCTAGAATATTTATGAAGAACATAGGATTAGGAGAAACCCAAATCATCCATCCACGGACAAGTTTCAAGAGATTCCATGGAGGAAATCATTATGGACAATGAATAGTGTATAACTTGGAGTTTTGAGCCATAGAACAATCTTAGAATGGACCATGAAAGTAAGCCAAAGGCATGAAAGAATGGACTTTAGAATGAAAGATCGACTCAGAATACGTGTGGTCGCACGTAGGGTTGAATGATATCCAACCCTACAAGACCACATGATCGACGACATGCCCTCAGGAAGTTTCAGGGAGGGTGTGGTCGCACATAGGGTCGAATGGTATCCGACCCCACGTCTGACCCTACACCCTAGGGTCAAAGAAAACTGCTACCCTAGGTGCTACCCTACTTGCGACCCTACGATTTAGGTTAGTCTAAATTTATTGGAATTAATTCTAATTAAAAAATCTATCGACTTGTTAGGCCTTTCTACTGATTTAAAAGTGATTCATAAAGCTTGAACGAGGATCTACGCTCAATCAAAGGTGAGGAAACAAGACCTAAACTAATTGGCTAATAATAAACTATTTTCGTTTATTGAGTCCAATACCTTGAATGATTCTATGCTTGTATGATTGTAATGTGCATATCACATGTCATCCCCTATTCCTGTTATTACTGTTCATGCATATTTAATTTCGTTTACTATAACATGATGATGATGATGATGCTAGGAATAGACATGTGAATGTATGTGTGTGGTTAGTGTACTTGATGCGAGTGGAGCATCAGGGGGAGGACGTGACACTGTGGTTCATCCTGGTCACCAGACTCTAGCTCTATCTTTACTCAAGTCTTGTCCACTAGCATCATCGTATCGCCATTACCTTAGCAGAACTATTACGTCGTAGGGCATCAGGGGAGGTGGTCTCGGACCGTGTAGTCTCTGACTCTACCGGGGGGCCTTAGCTCTATCTCTATGGACGTATTGAGGGATGCTGGGGTGAGGCCTTGGATACACTGTTTGACATTAGGATTGGTTAGTTGCGAGCCCAGTTTGCAAGCCCTCGCCAACAGGGGCTTACGTGTTGGTATGGGTAGAGCATCAGGGGAAGTGTGATGCAGTGCGGTCCTAAGCACTTTAGCTCTATCTCTATTCCACGATGGGTGCATGTGGGGGTGGCAATGGTGTTTGATCCATTGGGCGGTTCCATACATTCGTGTATAGAGGTGCGGCAGCCACCTATCCTTTCTATAGCACATTGCAAACTTACGAACCATACCAAAGATATGAATTGAGTGCATGCATACGTTTGTTGCATTGTTTTGTTTGCTCACTGAGCCGTGATGTGTGCTCACCCTTTTGATGTCGAATGTTTTTAGTTGATGATGCAGGTACGACTGTAGAATATTATATAAATGCTCCTATGTATGGACATGCGGCGGCGATGGATGCAGAAATCATGATGGAGTCGCATGATTCGTCATGCGAGTGCAACTCTTGTGTCTTCGATTAGATTTTTATTATTAAGGAAATATAATTGATAATTTATTTTATTTTATGTCTTAGTCAATGGAGAATAAATGAATAATTTATTTATGTTATCATTCTTAGATTCTTAGTTCATTTAATATATAAAACTTCCGCTATTGTTTATTTACTCTGATTATAGTTGTGGATGTGTATGGTTTAAGCAAACGAACACAGCCTATTTGAGATCCTGGTTGAACCATTGATTTATTGAGGTTCATCACACCATTCTGAAAAGTACAGAATTGGGGTGTGACACTATGGTCTCATACTGTGTCAACCTTATTGCCTACGGTCGATACCCTACGGTTGCACCATATTCCACCATAACTGCAACCATATGCTTTCTGAATTCTTCCCGAATGCCTATGATCGATACTTTGATCATGCTGGTCATGTTATGGTCGACCGTAGCTGCGACCTTATGATTCCTGGTCATAAACTACATTCAATTCGAGTTCTTCTGGGATCAACTCCTCGGATTTTCTCTTGGGTTCATACTAAGGTTATCCTATGGTCATCATTAGTAGTTTCTCATCAACCATTATCACCAAAATCACCCCTCATGATTAACCTTGGGATTTACTCAAGGAATCACATGGATCATAATAGGTTGACATCTCCAATCCCCATAGAAGCCTTATTCCATAGAATTTACATCTTCAGAGATTAGGTTCATACCTTTGCCTATAGTAGAGAGCTAAAATCTTCTCAGCAAAACCTTCTCCTTAGTCTTCTCTTCTTCTCATTCTCTTCCTTATCTTTCCTTCTCTTTCTCTTCCTTTAGGGTTTACTAACGTTCTAAAAGAGTGAAAAAGGTTAAGGGACGTCCTTTATATAGAGAAAAATTCTCCATATAGAGTTCTCCAACATTAAGAAAGAAATCCCCCCTTGAATTAAGAAAGTTTTCAACTCGGAGTCTGATCTGGGGTCTTACGGTCGATAGCCTACGGTCTTAGAATCCGTCGACCATAGGGTCGAAAACATCAACTGTAGGGTCCTGGATCAGTGACCTTTGTTTGCTACCTTGTGGTCGACCATACCTACCCAGGTATTTAACCATACGCATACTTTTGAGCATTTTAACTCGATTCATACCTAGTTTTGTGATCCATCTTCACACAGTCGGTTCACTTGGTCCAGCAATGATGGGAAGACTTGACACGACACGGTTAGACCAAGTTAGTAAAGTATGGGTCTTACAACCCCCCCTACTCCAAGTACCTAGGGAATTCTAGAATCTTTATCCTCCTTCTAGCTATGCCTATCTGACTTAATAGTATTTGGTCAAACCCCCTATCTTTGGTTAATCTACCCATCTTTGGGCAATTTATCTTGAAGTTACCCAATAATGACCTTGTTACTGGCTCTATCTCTCCCCTTTTGATAATGCAAGCCACCTAAACCTGAATATATTTTCTAGCAAGGAATGGGATATCTAATATATCAATTACATTGGTCTCATTATCCTTGAGCTTTTCAGTGATATCTGATAGCTCCCAAAATACTTTCTCACATTACCATTTCCAACAGAACTGGATCAATAAACTATCTCCTGACCCCTCCAGAAATATTATTATTATCCCTTGGATATTTCTTAGATAATCTCTTCATAATATTTTTCATCTTAATATTGTTATACATAACATCAATAGTAGAATACCTCACAACTAATGTAAAGTACTATAAAAGATACATCTAGGTCAAACGATCCTAGACTAGTCTATAATCTTTTCATAACAAATCTTATCATTTGTCCCAGAAAGAGTGGGAATTAAAAACTATCATGCCATCTGGCACATTCACTGAGACAGACATCCTCGGAGACATAAACCATCATCATTATACGAGTCCAAATACAAATATCCTACAATAGATAAATTACACAAGACTCATTTAAATACATGCAACATAATTTATTTATACTTTGTCCCGAATAGAAAAGAAATAGACATCAAAACACTCTTTGGGACAGTCATACTTAGATGAAAATATCAATGCATGAATTCAAACACATATCAAACAAAAGAAGTTCAATACATACATCATTTACTTGCACTAACCATATCAACCATTCATGCAAATAAATATCCTTTTTTCAAGAGTTAACCAAGTAGAAATTCTCTTTTGGGATAAACATGCAGTGGTCTTCTCAATTTTTGTGCAGTGACTACGAAAGAATGATGACTCTCAAAAATCCCACCACCTTTGGATTAATGAAACCTCTAAAGTCAAAATCCTTTCAACTCATGTGTTGTAAGACCCACACTCCATGAACCCGATCTAAACCTTTAATTCATGTCGTAACAAGTCTTCCAATTATCACCGGGCCAAAAGGAAAGAGCGGATGACAACCAAGTATGAAATCGGACATAAAAGTATGATATTTTTCATACCGGTCTATAGTACTGGTTGATGGTACCGGTCGATCGGTATCTCTACGCGGGCAGACTGGTTAGATCCTGAAATGGATCTCTACGGATCCCACTTTCTAAATCTTGAGCCTAAGGACTTTCCTAACGTAAGAAAACTTTCTAAACTCTATCCTAGTTTATTTAAAGACCCTTAAACCTCCTTAAAACTCTTTGATTGATCCTCAGAAACCCTAGAGAGGAGAAAGAGATCGAAGAAGGAGAAAGAGCTAAGGAAGGAGGGAGAGCAGCCGCCGTTGGCCGTTGGACGAAGAACACCATAGTTGCGAAGTGCTTGAACTTCTCTCTAAGTTAAACATTATAGATGATTAATCATGAATTGATCAATACCATGCAAGGTGAGGTATTAATCTAAAACCCTTAAATTTACTGTCAAACCCTAATACAGTCGATGAACCCTAGATTCGCATTCTAGGCTAAGGATCATTGAAACTAAAACTTGAATGGAACATGAAACAACTTTAACTCGTTGTCCAGGCCTAGAATGCACAGGAGAAACCCTATAACCAATAGGGGGTGATCGACAGAAGGCGAACACCAAGTTGATGGTCTTCCAGAGGCATACCGGTCACACCATATGCGACCAGTACTGTGACTGGTACCTCTCGGAGACTGGTTTGTATACCATACCGGTCACACCTGTAAGACCCGCACTCCGTAAACCCGGTCTAAACCTTGGTTTTGTGTCGTAGCAGGTCTTCCGATCATCACCGGGCCAGACGGGACGAGCGGATGACAAACAGGTATGAAATCGGACCAAAGACGATCGAATCAACATAATTTTATGTTGACCGGTCGATGGTACCGGTCTTGGTACCGGTCGACCGGTCAGGTCTGCGCAGCTAAGTGTGGAAATCTAGAAATTGACTTCTGAGGGTCCCACTTACCTGATTTCGAATTCTAAGACTTTCCTAATCCTAGTAGGGTTACTAAACCCTAAATCTAGCCTATAAATACACCCTTAAGCCTCCTCAAATCCTTTCCATTGTCTCTCACAAACCCTAGAGAAGAGAAAGAGGTTGGAACGGAGAAGAGTTGGGAAGAAGAAGAAGGTGCTGCCATTACCGTTCGACGAAGCTCACACTACGCCAGTCAACGGTAAGTGTTTTAACTATTCTTCTTATCCTATGTTAGTTGTGTGGGTAGATCAATACCATGCAAAGTAGGTATTGATCTAAAACCCTAAATTGGCCAATAAACCCTAAGTTGCCGTCAAACCCTAGATTCGAGTTTCGAGATGATATTCATCGAAACGAGATTTGAATGAGTTGGGGATAACTCTAACTCCAAGTTTAGACTTAGAATGGATAGGAGAAACCTTGGAAATCCATGGAGGATGATCGACGGCAGTCTAAAACCCATGTATGGTCTTTCGAAGACATACCGGTCGACTATACCGGTTGCACATGGTGCGATCGGTATGTTGCCACCGGTATCCCTCGGGAGGCTGGTCTATGGGGACCGGCTGACCATACCGGTCGCCAGTCTTCCCCATAGAGCTGCGACCGGTATATGCCACCGGTCAGCTCTGTGAGGGTATTTTGTAACCGTGTTGGTTTCCGACCAACATGAAACCCTAAGAAAAATATTCTAATGAAACCCTAATAATATTGTAGGACTTTATGACATATCGTTTGGATCTTGTGACGTGGAGCAAGTTATCGAACGAGCGTCAGGTAAGGGAATCTGACCTAAACCTAATAATTAATGGACAGTAAGTTGTTGTTAATCACCTGAATATCTATGATGTGATGTTTGTGCATATTCACATGCCATCCTTTACTTTCAGTTCTTATTATTGTCCATGCATTGATAGAATGTGATTGTTAAGCATGTGATTGTTTTCGTTAGTGTGTGGAGTGGGGCATGGGCCTGGGATCACTCCTCATACTAGCACCTTTTGTAGTATTCTGTCTTAACATGCTTGGTATGGGTGGGGCATCAGGGGAAGGTCGTGGTACGGTGGTCTCCGATATTGATGTTGGCCTGGCCATTGTTATGTGGCACTGTGGTCTCCGAGTCGACGCTGGCTTGTCCACGATGCTTTAGCTCTATCTCTATGCCGTAGGGAGTTATGTTGGGATAGGGTCTACCGTATTGTTTCTATCCTAGTGGGTTAGTTGCGGATAGGGCATCAGGGGAGGTGTGGGAATGCCTTAGCTCTATCTCTATGCCGTAGACGGCTGTGCTGGGATAGAGCATACATTGATGACATATAGGATTGGTTAGTTGCGAGCCCAGTTTGCGAGCCCTGGCCAGTAGGGGCTTAGGTACTGGTATGGATAGAGTATCAGGGGAGGTACGGGGGTATCTTAGCTCTATCTCTATTCCATGATGGGTGCATGTGGACCGATGGGGGTGTGATCCATGAGGTGCCACACACTCATGTATAGAGGTGCAAGGGCCACCAAACCTTTCTATAGCACATTGCAAACTTAAAACCAGACCACAGCATAAAATGATTGTTACTCATGCATAATATTGTGAAACTGTCTGATTGTCTTACTGAGCTAAGTTGTGAGCTCACCCTTTGTACGTACATTGTTTTAGATGTTGATGCAGGTTACACTGTGGATGACTACATGAATGCCCCGGCTTATGGTGATGTTGCTGCTCTGGGTGTACAGACAGGAGAGGACGAGCATGACGCTTCATGCGAGTGCCCTTTCTACGTGTACCTTTGATTGGTTTTTCTTTATTTATTTTACTTATTTTCGATTGGATTAAAGATATGTAATGATATTATTTTATGTGTTTGAATTTGGATAATTGGGTACTTATTTAAATTATCAATAGATACTCAGTTCATTCTATTTAAAGTCTTCCGCTGTATATTTATATTCTGATTGTGGTTATGTGTAATGGTTTGTATGAGTGGATACGACCTATTCGAGATCCTGGTGTGAACCGTTGGTTCGATAACAGTTCACTCACACCGTTCTGGTTGGATCAGAATTGGGGTGTGACAGCACCTTTCCCCATAGTGTTGCGATCGGTACCTGCGATCGGTATGCACTGTGAGGGTGTTTTCAATACCAGTTGGTTTTCGATCAACGTGAACCCTAAAAAAATTATTCTAATTCAACTCTAACATCGTGTAGGACCCTGTGTTAGCAAGTTTGGACTCGGTGACACGGAACAAGCTAGCAATCAAGCGTCAGGTAAGGGAATCAAACCTAAACCCTAATAACTTAATAACAGTAAAACGTTATTAGTAATTATGATTCTGTGGAATGGTGTTTGTGCATACTCGCATGACATCTTTACTTTCAGTTATTATATTATTCATGCATACTCACTATGCTAGGATGTGATTGTTAGGTATGTGATTGTTTTTGTTGGTGTGTGGAATGGGAAGGGCCTGGGGTCTAGAATCATTCCTCACACTAGTAGCTTTTAGTATCGCTTCTATCTTAGCATGCTTGGTGCGGGTAGGGTATCAGGGGGAGGAAGTGGCACTGTGGTCTCCAACTTGGCCACTAGACTCTAGCCCTATATCTATGTCGTAGGGAGCTGTGCTGAGATAGGGCCTACTATGATGACATATAGGATTGGTTAGTTGCGAGCCCAGTTTGCAAGCCCTCGCCAATAGGGGCTTACATGTTGGTATGGGTAGGGCATCAGGAGAAGTGTTCGCGGTGTTTGATCCAGACACTTTAGCTCTATCTCTATTCTATGGTGGGTGCATGTGGGATGACAGTGGTGTTTGATCCATTGGACGGATTCACATACTCGTGTATAGAGGTGCGGTGGCCGCCAATCCTTTTTATAGCACATTGCAAACTTAAAACCAGATTATAATGTGAATGTTACTCATGCATGATGTATGTTGCATTGTTTGATTGTCTTACTAAGCTAGGTTGTGAGTTCACCCTTGTATATATACATATTTTTAGATGTTAATGCAGGTTACACTGTCAAGGACTACGTGGATGCTCCAGTATATGGAAGAGTTGCTGCCCTGGAAGTGCAAGGGGAGGACGAGCATGACGCTTCATGCGAGTGCCCTTTATGCATGTAGCTCTAGGATATTTCATTTTTTTATTTTATTTATTTTTAGTTGGATTTATAAGTGATGTAAGGATAATTATTTACATCTCCCACTTACCGATGGTCTGGCTTATGACCAGTGAAGAATCTCCAAACACATCTAGCTCTTCAATACCCATGTAAACTGCCGCTTGAGCTGGAACTGGCAGTTAAAAAGGTACTTCGGATAAACTTTTTAGGGCGCCGGAGGTGCCTGTGATTAGGCCCCCTAAACCGCCATGTGAAACCTGCGTCAAAAGCGCGTGTTGTAGGCATGGTTTTAGGCAAGCATTAGGACTTGAGTTCTAATGAGCCGACTCTATAGGGTTGACTTGCCTGTTGAGCTTTGCCTCGCCCCTCCGCATCTGCAATCTTTCAGCGCTTTTCTTGTCTGAATCTTAAGGGCAGGACCCTACCCTATTCTCGAACCCTCTGCTGAGCTCTACCCCGCCCCCTTTAAAGAAGCCCGAGCGTAACGCCTAAGATTTAAGCGTAAACGTCTAAGATGAAAGTCTCGTGAATTCAAGAACATCTTGACGACACCCGAAGGGTGAGCTTAACGCGGTTAGTTTCGTCTCTGTAGTTTTGGTGTTTTAAATAATTTGATAATTTATTTAAATTATCAATATAGTACTCAGTTCATTTAATTTAAGACTTTCGTTGCATTTAATTATATTATGATTATGGTTATGTACAATGGTATGTATGAGTGGACACGGTCTTATTGAGATCCTGGTGTGAATCGTTGGTTCAGTGATGGTTCACTTACACTTCTGGTTCAGTCCAAATTGGGGTGTGACAATTTGGTATCAGAGCTTTTAGGCTCTGTCCAACAGACCATATTTGCACTTAACTGAGTCGATGAACTGAGATAGGAAAAATTAAAAAGCTTTAATAAAAACTCTCCTTAAGCACTTGTTTGATGCCTGAGTCTAAATACTAAAGAGCATAATGTACTGTATTAAAAGTGAGAACCTAATAAACAGACATGCTCTAATTAGGGGACCAAAATGACAAGCGAGAATGATCATAAATTTCAATAACAAGTAAGAAGAAGAATCGTATCAAAGAATAAGCATAAAGCATTCCAAGAGTGAAAAGTTAATTGTGCTACAGGGTACCGTCCATAAATTGGACAGTTACCATGTTATAAAAGTCAATGTATTGTAAGGGAGAGAAATATAAGGTGATCTATCATGGGATTGGGGGCATAGGAGGAATAGGGTCAGCAATGTCATAGTCATACTCATATGCTACCCTGAGCTAGTATACCTGCTCCTGCGTGACTCTGAGGCTTGCTAGAGAGGTGCCCTAGGTCACGATTTATCTCGCGCTGGGCATCCCGAATCTCCATAAATATATCCATCACAGTATCGAGAGGAGGCTGGGATGGTCCTGCTGCAGGTATGGGTTACAGTTCTGGTGCTGGAATGTCCTCCATCTGTTCATCAACATCACCCCCTACCTCTTCTGCATAAGCTGCATCGGCTGCTGCTGCGGTTGCCGCTATCCTCCTAAGTGGATGAGGACGAGCCTCTAACTCCTCATCACTGATCGGCAGGTTATCCATCTTCATCCAGACAATGGCATCCCAGTCAATGTCTGATGTCATGGTGTCCTCAACCGCAATCTCATCCCTCATGTCCACTCGAAAGCGCTGCAAGAGTGTAGTGATAAGCCGGCCATATGGAAGGTTGCTTATCTGGTCGGGCATGGTAGCCTGAAGCATAGTCCTGATGATAATATAAGGAAGACAAACCCGCTTCCTAGTGCAGACACAATAAGTCAGGTACTGGGTGAGCTGAGACAACTCACTGTAGTGGCCGCTCTGAGGGACAATATTATGCTGGATATCGATTGGTAGTAATATTGTACCCCCAGCACATGTTAGCCATAACACGGTATCTACCATACCATAGGTCCTAGTAATGCACACCCCAGTGTAGAAGCTTGGTGCACAACAAGTAGTTTATCAAGGTGGTTACCCTTATCAGCCACCGATGTATAGGATAGCTGCATTATGATAGAATGATCCGACAAAGGTTAAGGAATATTTTCTGAAGATGAAGCCTCAAATGTTTCAGCAAAGGATCAAATCTATTGTGGCCATATAACTAGATAGGTTTATATAGGATGCGGTGCATTATTGACTTACTCTTATGATTATAGAGGATGCACATACCTGATTCTAATTCTCGTACCTTGACAGAATACCTTCTTAATTCAACCTATCAATTGGAGTTATAGATGTTATTTCCTTAGAATTAGTCCTGATTATACCAATCTAAGCTACTCCCATGATCGACACCATGAATAGAGATATGAATCGAATGAACATTTAAAGGTTTAATCATTTCGAATGTACATCTTTTTTATTTTATACCTGATTTATTGATATACCAAAACTTCTCCAGATTTACTCCTGTAGTGCTTGACATTGCACTATATACTCAATAGAACCTGTAACCATGAAGTTAAGAATTGTAAAACCTCTATTTCCATATATTTGGACCACCATGCAACTTAACGATCTTTGGATGATGGTTGGATTACCATAGATTTACTCTTGATCCTTTAAACTTAAGTTCACTAGATAAAACAAGTGTTCGTCATTATACTGAATTCGAAAGAAGGAAATGAATCACTGTTGGATAAGCATTATGATTCTTACATTTCTCGACATCCATTAATAAAATGTTTAGTTAATAAGGGAATTATTGGAAGAAAGATGATTAAATTCATATTAGATTCTATAGCCAAGGAACCTCAGATGAAGTAATGGAGGATCTATTTCGAGATTGCTGAATGGATGGATATGAGTCATGTCTATAAAAGAGTGCATGAGCAAAAAGTGAGAACTATCAAGAGTAGCCAGTCAAGAATAGATAGCACTCAAGTAGAGTTAAAGATGGCTATATCGGTATGAATTTTGACAAGACAGAAGATTTCTAAAGGTAGATCTAAGAGTGGATACAAGGATGAAGTAAAAAATTATGGCATTGATAGTATTCAGATTAGTACAAGTAATACGGAGTTATGCCCAATGTCGAGTGAGATGATTAAGTAAAGACCAAAAGAGTTTGGCTGAATTCATGAATTTATAAGTATATACCCTAATGCTTATCGATAGACTTGGGATATGTAATGAGTAAATAGTCAGAAGATGCTTTTTGAGATATACGAAAGAGGGATCAGGGTATAACATCAGTGATAAAAGAGATGTAAGTTACCTAGGAAGCGGAAGCTGATCCTCTCTGCTCTAAAAGCTAAGAGATGCTTAGAAAAGGGAGGAGTGGGTTACTTAGTGTCTGTAGTCGACATCGCTGCAAAGGTGCCAAAGATGGAAGATCTGGATGTGGTATGAGAGTTTCCAGATGTATTTCCAGAAGACCTACCCGAACTACCTCCAAACAGGGCTACAGAGTTTGTGATAGACCTTATGCCAGGGTCGGCGCCGGTGTCTAAGGCACCGTATAGGATGGCCCCTACAGAATTAAAAGAGTTGAAGATCCAGTTACACGAACTACTAAATATGGGTTTCATACGACCAAGCATATCGTCGTGGGGAGCACCTGTATTGTTCATAAAGAAGAAGGACGGTAGCGTACGACTATGTATCGACTACCAAGAGTTGAACAAGTTAACCACCAAGAACTGATACCCTTTGTCTAGGATCGATGATCTGTTCGATCAGTTGCAGGGTGCAAAGGTTTTCTCAAAGATTGATCTTAGATCAGGGTATCACCAATTGAAGATCAAGGCAGGAGATATTCTGAAGACTGCCTTCAGGACAAGGTATGGGCATTATGAGTTCCTTGTAATGTCATTCGGGTTGACTAATGCTCCAGCATCGTTCATGGAACTGATGAACCGAGTGTTTCATGACATGTTGGACACTTCGGTTATCGTATTCATTGACGACATCTTGGTCTACTCAGAGGATAAGGAGACTCATGCATCACATTTGAGAGCAGCCCTACAATGGCTGAGAAGGGAGAAGCTTTATGCCAAGTTCAAGAAGTGTAAATTTTGGCTGAAGGAAGTGGCTTTCTTAGGTCACGTAGTATCTGTAGACGGTATCAAGGTATACCCAAGCAATATCGCAGCTATAGTAGGATGGAAAGCACCAAAATCAGTTGCAGAAATTCGTAGCTTCCTTGGATTGGCTGGTTACTATAGAAGATTCGTGGAAGACTACTTAAGAATCGTCGTTCCACTCACCAGACTAACCAAGAAAGGAGAAAAGTTCATATAGACAGATGAGTGTGAGAAGTGCTTTCAAACTCTGAAGTCAAGACTAGTCTCTACACCTATCTTGACCATCCCAGCACCAGGCTTGCCGTTTGCCCTATATACGGATGCCTCAGGGTTGGGTCTTGGATGTGTGTTGATGTAAGGAGAACAGGTGATTGCCTATGCATCAAGACAGTTGAAAGGGCATGAGAAGAACTATCCTACGCATGATCTGGAGTTAGCAGCGGTCATTCATGCAATCAAGACTTGGAGGCACTACCTTTATGGTGAAAAATTTCAGATTAAGTCGGATCATAAGAGTTTGACTTACCTTTTTACTCAGAAGGACCTGAATATGAGACAGAGGAGATGGCTTGAGCTATTAAAAGATTATGATAGTGACATCCAGTACCATCCGGGTAAGGCAAACGTCGTGGCTGATGCCCTAAGCAGAAAGTGGGCATTGAAACCTGAGACAGGACCTAGTACAAATGCTGCACTGTGTGCTGCAGCCTTGGGCTCAATAGAGAATGATGAATAACATATATTAGAGACTATAGAAGATCCAGTGGAACAGGACTTAATTCATGAGTTCACATTGATGTTCGCAGCTTTGAAGATCTCATCGGATCTAATAGATGAGGTAAAAGTAGCAATCCTACAGGATCCACACCTCAAAACTGTGCAAGAAGATCTAGAGAAGGGTAAAAGCAACCCTGACTTTACCTTGGATTCAAACAAGGTACTCAGGTATCGTAGACAATTATGTATACCTGAGAGTGAGAACTCAAATATCTGAGATAGAATTATGACAGAAGCTCATTACACCTCATATTCGGTACATCCAGGAAGCACCAAGATGTATCATGATTTAAGAAGATTATATTGGTAGAGGGGTATGAAAACGGATGTAGCTCGATTCGTATTCCAATGTCTAAATTGCCAATAAGTTAAAGTAGAAAGGCAGAGACCCGCAGGTTTGTTACAACCACTATCAGAGCTAGCATGGAAGTGGGATTGTATCACAATGGATTTCATCACTGGCCTACCCTTGACACCAAGGTCAGTGGATGCCGTGTGGGTTATAGTCGATCAACTTACCAAGACAGCTCGCTTCATCGCTGTCAGACCTCAGTATACCATGGACAAGCTAGCCAAGCTATATGTGGATAATATAGTCAAACTTCATGGTGTCCCAGAGAATATAGTATCTGACAGAGATCCTCGTTTTACATCAAAGTTCTAGGAAGGATTACAGAAAGCAATGGGAACCAAGTTAAAGTTTAGTACAACTTTTCATCCCCTATACAAACGGGCAGTCAGAAAGAACTATTCAAATCTTAGAAGATATGCTCTGAGCATGTGCCCTAGATTTCAAAGGAGCTTGGGACGAGAAGCTATCGCTTATTGAGTTTGCTTACAACAATAGTTACCAGGCTACGATCCAGATGGCTCCATATGAGGTACTCTATGGGAAGAAATATCGTACACCTCTGTTATGGAATGAGGTGGGAGAGAGAAGGATTGTAAGACCAGAGTTCATAGAAGAAACTTGTCAAGCGATTGATCAAATTAAGGAAAGAGTGAAGATAGCTCAAGTTCGACAAAAGCACTACGCAGATAATCGACGTCGAGATCTAGAGTTTGCAGTGGATGACAAGGTATTCTTGAAGATATCACCTGTGCGAGGTCTGAAACGGCTCGGTAGGAAGGAAAAACTATGCCCCAGGTATGTGGGACCATCCGAAATTTTGACCAGACGTGGTAATGTGGCATATCAACTGGCTCTACCACCATCCATGTCAAGCGTTCATGATGTGTTCCACGTTTCTTTATTGAAGAAGTATGTCAGAAATCCATCACACATTTTGACAGCAGACCCACCAGACTTGACATAGGACTTGACATTTAAAGTACTACCTGTGATGTTAATAAGTCGAAAGGTACAACATCTCCGAAGCAAGGATATCTATTACGTCAAAGTGCATTAGAAAAGCCAAGATGTAAAAGAAATCATTTGTGAGGAAGAGAACGTGATGTGAAAGGAATACCCTAACATTTTCGACGAACAAGGTACGTATAAATTTCGAGGCCAAAATTTCTTTTAAGGGTGGGGGAGTTGTGAAACCTACATGCAAATTTCAGGGACGAAATTCCTTTTAAGGGTGGGGGAGTTGTTAGACCCGCACTCCATGAACCTGATCTAAACCTTTAATTCATGTTGTAACAGGTCTTTCAATCATCACAGAGCCAGAAGGGACGAGCGGATGACAACCAGGTAAAAAATCAGACCTAAAAGTATGATATTTTTCATACCGGTCTATGGTACCGGTCGACCAATATGTCTACGCGGGCAGACTGGTTAGATCCGAAAATGGATTTCTGTGGGTCCTACTGTGAGGACAATGGGAAATCGACGTGATCCTCCTCGGGATGGAAAATGTGTATCCTGTATCGATGAAGATCGATTGAATCCCCAGTGGAGTCGCCACTGTGAGGACAATGGAAAATCGACGTGTTCCTCCTCGGGATGGAAATGTGTATCCCGTATCGATGAAGATCGATTTGAATCTGTTGGAGTCGCCACCTAGATTAAGGTCTAGGACCTCTAAAAATGTAGCCTCACCCTAAGGTAAGACTTCTATTGACTCGTGACCCAATGTATCGGTTCTTTGGTCTGCAAGAGATCGGGTAAGTATTCAGGGTACGGTTATGGGAAGGTGTTAGGCACCCAAACCGCCCGATCAATATCGGCCTCCTAAACTTTCCTTAAATTCTAATTTTGACTGTGCTTGGTCAACTGGATGACTAGGGTTCAATGGGGGATGTCCTAAACCAAGTTGCTAAGTTATTCTAACCTAGGGTTCAGCCAATCATGTTTTTAAAGTAAATAAACAAGCAAATATAATGTACAATATTATACGGTGAACCGAACCAAAGATGGTTCGGTCTTGGACTGAATCTGAGATGTGTAAGACATCTCAAACTGCCTACGTATTCCAATCCTGGAAATCAAGTCCAAAAACGTAGTTCGAAAATGGGTTGTGTGATTAAAGATTATGGAAGTAATTTATGCATGTGTTCAATTAGATTTTTTTGTTCAAGTTGAAGTTTATGCTGGATGTATGGTTGATGGGTGGCTTTGTACCGTATTTGGGATTCCCAAATTGCCTACGTATTCTAGGGTTTGCCCTAGAAATCAGGTACGATGTAGTTCAAAAATTTGTGAGAGTCAGATTTGGAATGTGTACCAAATCCTTCCAATTTTTGTCAATAGGATCTAGGGATGAGACCTAAATTCCTACCATTTTTAATTAGGATGTGTACCAAATTATTTTTAATTTTGTCAATAGGATCTAGGGATGAGACCTAAATTTCTACCATTTTTATTTGGGATGTGTACCAAATTCTTTCCATTTTTGTGAATAGGATCTAGGGATGAGACCTAAATTCCTACTATTTTTATTTGGGATGTGTACCAAATTCTTTCCATTTTTGTGAATAGGATCTAGGGATGAAACCTAAATTCCTACTATTTTTATTTGGGATGTGTACCAAATTCTTTCCATTTTTGTGAATAGGATCTAGGGATGAGACCTAAATTCCTATTATTTTTATTGTTTCCATTTTTAGGTTTTTAGGGTTTCCTATCCCTTTTCATTGTGATTTTCATTTTTTAGGGTTTTCTACCCTAATTGCTATTTTTCCATTTTTAGGGTTTTTTTACCCTAATTGTTCAATTATTTCCATTTTAGGGTGTATCTTGCCCTAGTTGTTGTACAATGTAAACAATCTAACATAGCAATGTGAGCTTAAATATAGCAGTGTAAGCATCCAAATATAGCATGTTGGAAATATATTCAAATTTAGCAACAAATCAATCAAAGATGGCAAGTGAGCATGTGAATCAATACAAACATTGTAAGTGTGCATCCAAACATGGTAGTAATCATCCAATATAGCATGTGAGCAAGTGTAGCGCATAAAATATGGCAATAAGCATGTGTAGCATTCCAATCATGGCAATGTGATTATTCCAATTATGGCAGTGTGATCATTCCAATTATGGCAGTGTGACCATTCCAATTATGGTAGTGTGACTATTCCAATTATAGTAGTGTATGCATACGAGCATCCGAACATAGCATGTGAACAAATATAACATCAAATATGGAATGTGAGAAACAACCAAAGCATATGAGAATCAATCAAAACATGATGGAACACGCAGCAAGATGACAGCTTTGTCAGGCTGGACCAAAATGGGCACATAAGGCACTGTACTTACTCAAAAAATTCTTACAAGATATCCCTGGAAAGAAGACTCAGAGGCCAACATTTTGTCTCAAGAAAGCTAATCCTACAAGATACCATAGGCAGGTCGAAAATATTCCCCCAAGTACAGGCAAATACACCGGTCAGGTCTGTTCCAGATTTTTGACCAGTTGCACCATAAATTCCAAATAAAATTCTATTCTTAATGAAAATTAAATACAGACATATATCTATGTAGATAACTGTCTGATCTAAAATTTCATTAAGAAAAACAAGTTAAAACAGTATATTTTCTTTGTGAAAAATGACTCTTTTCAATCATGCAAATCAGCACATCATGACAGATCTGAAATCAAAGCACTATGCACTTAAAAATTGATATCAATTCAACGAAAAATGGAACAAATTTGAAACTAGTGCCATTTTTTAGAAGACTTTTATGTCTAAAAAGTTCATGTTAAGTGGATTTTCTGATTATGGCCATAAGGCCTTTGTCTAGAGACTTTCCGATGGAGGATTGCATTACATCCGAGAAAAATAGCAATGTCAAAGACAAATTTTTTTGATATATTTCCCCAATTCCAAATGGAACGAAATTTTTAGGGTAGTCTTCTATCATATCAGAGAGACTCCCATAAAATTTTGGGCTTCAAAAGCTTAGAAAAAATACATATGATGTACGTCCTAAGTTTGAACCCTAAATCTGGAATTTTCGGATCGGAAAATCACTTTATGAAATTTACAAAAAACATCAAACATCATTGTATATCAATCAAAAATTCATCATTGAATAGCTTAGACAAATTATCATTCATGAAAAATGTTAGACATAGGCATCCTAACATTAACAAGCATGTAATAGAGCATTCATGATTGAGATTTCATGAAAATTAGCCTTTTTCAAGCAAAATTGGCATTCGGGCATTATAACGACCTCTAAATTTGTTTAGAGTACTAACCTTGGGCTCAAATCGAGCGAAACCGTTGATGAAGGGTGATTGGGGGTTGTATCATTCCCCCTTTGAATGTGAATCCCTCCTTTTTCTCTCTTACGCTTCTTTCTCTCTTCTCTTTCTCTCTTTTCTTCTTCTCTTTTCTTTCTTTTCTCTTTTCTCTCTCTTTCTTTCTTGTTTTCTCTCTCTCTCACTCACGTTTCTCTCTCTCACCCACGTTTCCCTCTCTCTGCTCTGGAAAAAAGGATCCTCCTCTTGCCTATTTATAATTTTTCACTCATTTTCTAGAAGATCCTTTTTTCTAAAAAAATATTTTTTTTTTTTCCTTTTTCTTTCCTTCCTTTTTTCCTTTCTTTCTTTCTCCTCTCTCTCTTTCACGTTTTCTTTCTAGAAAACGTGAAGGGAATCTTTTCCCCCTTTTTTTTTTCTTTTTTTCCTTTTATTTCTCTCTCTTACCTTTTTCTTCTCAAGATCTTTTGGATTTTCTTAAAACCCTAAATCCCCTTCTCTTTCACGTTTTCTCTCTCCCCTCTTTCCTTTTTCTTCTCAAAATCTTTTTGGATTATCTCAAAACCCTAAATCCCCTTCTCTTCCACGTTTTTTCTCTCCCCTCTTTCCATTTTTTTCTCAAAAATCTTTTGGATTATCTCAAAACCCTAAATCCCCTTCTCTTTCACGTTTTCTCTCTCCCCCTCTTTCCTTTTTCTTCTCAAAATCTTTTTGGATTATCTCAAAACCCTAAATCCCCTTCTCTTCCACGTTTTTTCTCCCCTCTTTCCATTTTTTCTCAAAAATCTTTTGGATTATCTCCAAAACCAAAATCCCCCCTTCACTTTCACGTTTCTCTCTCCCCTCTTTCCTTTTCTCTTCTCAAAATCTTTTGGATTATCATTTACATATAATAATATATATTATATACATATATACACATATATTTAATAACATACATACATATATATATATATATATATATATATATATATATATATATATATATATATATATATATATATATATATATATATATATATATATATAATATATATAAATACTATGCACATGAATGAACCGGTTCGAAACGGGTTGAGACCGACTTAGGTTGACCCGAGTTAAACTGATATGGGTTGAGCCGGGTTGGACCAAACCGGATTAATTGGAATTAACTGGGTTTTCTCTCCTTGTCATTTCATGGGACATTTCCGCTGTTATCCCGCATGGAATTTTCCAATGGCCTCAATTCCAAAAAAAATTTTTGCGTTCATTTTGTAGAACATTAAAAATGAGAAATATAGGAACTGGAATCACCTGAATCCGATGTAGAACGGAAAAGATATGCAGCTTTGAAGTTCTGACGATAATTTTGCATGCAAGCTTGCATGGGACCCACTGGTGACTTCTACCCGGGATTTTTTACGTCCACTTTGTAGAACATCATGAATGAAGAATAATGGTCTTGGAATCATCTGAATGCGATGTCGGATGATCAAGATATGATGATTTGAAATTCAAACAATCCAACTTAGGATAATTTGCATAAAGGCCCCTAGGATTATTTATAATAATTTCATAAACCTCCCTCATATGTATCATCCGACTAAAATGGTCATATCTTCCTCATTTGATATCGAAATTGAGCAATTACGGTCTCGTTTCGAAGATAATTCTATGACCTACGCATCCATGCAAAATTATAACCCATGACCTTCTTTGTGGACCCATTGAAAACTTCCTCAAATTCACAGACCCATTGAAAACTTCCTCAAATTCACAGTCAAGAATCCAAACTTTCGATCACCTTTCTTCCTTTTGTTGTCCACACACGAGCAGGACTTTGTTTAGCTGGGATGGCAAAAATGGGGTGCTTACACCTACTTTCCAAATCTCGAGCCTAAGGACTTTTCTAACGTAAGAAAACTTTTTAAACTCTATCCTAGTCTATTTAAGGACCCTTAAACCTCCTTAGAACTCTTTGATTGATCCTCACAAACCCTAGAGAGGAGAAAGAGATCGAAGAAGGACAAAGAGCCAAGGAAGGAGGGAGAGCAGCCGCCAATGGCCGTTGGACGAAGAACACCATAGTTGAGAACCAACGGTAAGTGTTTGAACTTCTCTCTAAGTTAAGCATTATAGATGATTAATCATGAATTGATCAATACCATGCAAGGCGAGGTATTGATCTAAAACCCTTAAATTTGCTATCAAACCCTAATACAGTCGATGAACCCTAGATTCGCATTCTAGGCTAAGGATCATTGAAACTAAGACTTGAATGGAACATGAAACAACTCTAACTCGTTGTTCAGGCCTAGAATGCATAGGAGAAACCCTAGAACCAATAGGGGTGACTGATGAAAGGAGAACACCAAGTTGATGGTCTTCCGAAGGCATACCGATCGACCATACCGGTCGCACCATATGCGACCGGTACCCCTCAGAGACTGGTCTGTGGGGGATCGATCGATCATACCAATCGCACCTTTCCCCACAGTGCTGCGACCAGTACCTGCAATTGGTATGCACTGTGAGGGTGTTTTCAATACCAGTTGATTTTCGACCAACTTGAACCCTAAGAAAATTATTCTAATTCAACCCTAACATCGTGTAGGACCCTGTGTTAGCAAGTTTGGACTCGGTGACGCGAAGCAAGCTAGCAATCAAGCGTCAGATAAGGGAATCAGACCTAAACCCTAATAACTTAATAACAGTAAAACGTTGTTAGTAATTATGATTCTGTGGAATGGTATTTGTGCATACTCGCATGACATCTTTACTTTCAGTTATTATATTGTTCATGCATACTCGCTATGCTAGGATGTGATTGTTAGGCATGTGATTGTTTTTGTTGATGTGTGGAATGGGAAGGGCCTAGGGTCTAGGATCATTCCTTACACTAGCACCTTTTCGTATCATTTCTGTCTTAGCATGCTTGGTGCGGGTAGGGTATCAGGGGGAGGAAGTGGCACTGCGGTCTTCGGCCTGGCCACTAGACTCTAGCCCTATCTCTATGTCATAGGGAGCTGTACTGGGAGAGGGCCTACTGTGATGACATATAGGATTGATTAGTTGCGAGCCCAGTTTGCAAGTCTCGCCAATAGGGGCTTACGTGTTGGTATGGGTAGGGCATCAGGGGAAGTGTTGGCGGTGTTTGATCCGGACACTTTAATTCTATCTCTATTCCATGGTGGGTGCATGTGGGACGACAGTGGTGTTTGATCCATTGGACGGATTTACACACTCGTGTATAGAGGTGCGGTGGCCGCCAATCCTTTCTATAGCACATTGCATACTTAAAACCAGACCATTATGTGAATGTTACTCATGTATGATATATGTTGCATTGTCTGATTGTCTTACTGAACTAAATTGTGAGCTCACCCTTGTATATATACATGTTTTTAGATGTTAATGCAGGTTACGCTGTCGATGACTACGTGGATACTCTAGTATATGGAAGAGTTGCTGCCCTGAAAGTGCAAGCAGGGGAGGACGAGCATGACGCTTCATACAAGTGTCCTTTCTGTGTATACCTCTAGGATATTTGATTTGTTTATTTTATTTATTTTTAGTTGGATTTATAAGTGATGTAAGGATAATTATTTACGTTTTGGTGTTTTAAATAATTGAATAATTTATTTAAATTATCAATAGAGTACTCAGTTCATTTAATTTAAGACTTTCACTGTATTTAATTATATTCTGATTATGGTTATGTGCAATGATTTGTATGAGTGAAGACGGTCTTATTGAGATCCTGATGTGAACCGTTGGTTCAGTGATGTTTCACTCATACTTCTGGTTCAGTCAGAATTGGAGTGTGACATGTGCATGAGCATACCTTTAAAATTTGACAATACCACTTTTAGGTTAACACTGACTTTCTTAGCTGTTTTTCACACCATAGAGAATAGCGTATTAAATAATGTATCACTTATTATATATGTAAATACATAAATTTAGGATTTGAGGACCACCATGTTGGAACTGAGTGTAACACTTTGGTGGATTCCATCCATTCTTCACATAACACCCACAAATTTTAATTTGAACAAAACTTGACAATGCCACCTTTGGGTGTACATGGCCCTTACACAAGTATTTACAAATACATGAAGTTTGAATTTGAAGACATCATGATGAAACTAAGTGTACCACTTTGGTAGGATCGACCTAATTCCACAATGATATCTCCAAATCTTACTTTGCAACACCATGTGCGTCAATAAACAAAACCTCATGCACACATAACTTTCTACATGCATCTGGTACAAAAATAATTGACAAACAAGCAGAAAAATTATAAATTAAATTAATTTAAGGCACCTTTTAGTCTAAAACATATTTTTTTAAATCACCAAACTATGTCAAACTGTGTACCAAACTGTAGAGCATGAAAATAGGAATACAGTGCAAAAAATCACGTCAAAATACGACGTTCCTAGTGCTCACAATTGTCGATCAAAGTCGGCACATACCTTTTATAAACTTGAACTGGTTCTGGGCGGTTCATCTTGGCTCGGTTCGGTCTGGCCGGGCTTGGTTCTAATCGAACTGAACCTACTATTTATCCCTTTTTTTTAATCACTTTGGCCCAAACCGAATGAAACGGTCTGGGTCTAATCGAACCAAAGTCTGACCAACCGGTCCAACCAATGGATCAACCAGGTCCAATAGAGTCCGGGTCAACGGGTCGGGTCATCGGGTCGAGGACCGGGTCAAGTCATGGGTCACATGTGTGACCGCACGCATACCATGAGTCGGGTTCTCGGGTCCCCTTGGGCCCTAGCTGGGCTGGTTTGGGTGCTGGTTCGGTCTTGGACTGGCCCAGACCTGCTTGATCCAGTACAGGGCTGACCAGGTGATGTAGCCCTACTCCTTTTTCCTTCTTTTTTTTTTTTTTTTAAAAGCCGTCAGCTAGTAGATCTCACGAGCTTTTTCAGGCGGCACGTGAGAGCATGTTCGGACACCTTCGGCGACCCACCTTATGTTGCCGGCTTCGTCTCTCAGAGACCTACAATGCTATGTAATTTATTTTATCTTTTATTTGTCCAAAAAAGTTTTTCGAAAGTCCCAACCATAGGCAGGTTCATACAAGAATTTTGAGAGAAAAATCTATCATTTTTCCAATCCATTCAAACATACAGGTTTTTACAATGTTTTTTCATCGATCTTAGATCTGTGTGGGAGGCTCTGATACCACAGTAAGAATTTTTAGATCTCCTTTCGGTTTTTCTCATGGGATTTTTCATAAACCCTAACGAACACACCACACAGATTATTAAAATACAATGGGCATTAAAAGGAGATAATAAGAAACATACCTCTTACTGTATATTGATTTTTGACTTTTTCCTTCGCTTTGAATGCTTGGATCAGAGTCTTCCATAGCCTGTCGGGATCCCTTGACCTTCTCTCCTTGTATGGGAACAGGAGAAAAAAAAAACACCGTGGCTGTGGGGACCCTAACCATTGGTATTTATAAAGGGTGTCAAAACTGGGTCCAGCTTGGTAGCATGGACCGAGTCGGCCCGCTATAACCCGAATCCAACCCGGACCGAGCTTTAATGGACAGATTTTGGTCTGGACTTGTAAAGTCCGACACCGTTTCAGCCTAGACCAAAACCAGATCGGATCAGCCCGTTAAGAACCCCGAACTAGCCGAAACCAATAATACCCACCCCAAACACCGATAAGGTCCGTCGAGGCCTAGTTTCTTAATTTTAATGGTTTTAAAATTTAATGGATTGTGTTACACTGTTACAGTCCACTTCTTGATCCGATAGATTATGTGAATCTATAATTGAAAAGATTATGTTAGTTGTTACAGTTTACTGAATTACATACATATGGAAGGAATGATGCTAATTTTATAGATAGAAATAATAAAAAGGCTATATAGCTTACATTTAAAATAAGCCCAATAAGCTCAATAAGCCCGGTCCGGACTGAATCAGTCTAAAATCACCTCAATAATTCCAACCCGATAACAAATCGACACTGGATCAGCCCGTTAGTTATTGTGTCCAGCGTAGCCCATCTTAGCCCGAACTCTTAATGAACATGTTTTGGGCTGGGCTTATAAAATCCGACATCCGTTCAGCCAGGACCAAAACTGGCCCGGGCCGGCCCGTTGACACCCTTAGTATTTATAATACCACTCCCAACCCTGGACCAGTTCCATAGTGGACTAATTGGTCCATCTCTAATCATACTTAAACCGGTCTCCCTGTAACTAGACTCCCACTAAACCAACTAACCTTATAATTAATTTAGCCCATAAAATATCTTACATTCCATTCTTCCCTACTCTCTCTCTCTCTCTCTCTCTCATGCACACCCATTTTCTATTTCTCTCCTTCATTTTTCAATCCTGCGAAACTAGAGTTTTACTAGTGCTTGTTCTATCACTAGGGTTAAACGAATGGTTTGAGATTAGGTACGATTTGACATCCACCAATGCTGGCCAGATTTTAAATCCGATTCCAATTTCCTACCGCCTAGTTCCCTCTCTGATTGTAGCTCAACACTCTCTACAACATAAATTACAATGTGCTCCTAATATACCTAATGCTCCTAATATACCTAAAGCTTTATCATCAAACAAGCTTTTGTTTTCAAAAAAAACTAGAAATAAAAAATTTATTCCGAGAGATTTTTTTTTTTTTTTGGGATAATTGTCATGGCAGCTTTTTTTTTATTTTTTTATTTTTTATTTTTTCTGGTCAGTTTGTGTCTTAACAGTTGTTTGCATTCAAGTAAACAGTTGAAAAGATTCCTACAGTAGGGTTGTTGGAACTACTATGAACCAAACTTTCTCCTATAATGACATGGTAAAATTTAGTTTCCGTATTTAATATGCTCTTGATTTTTATTTTTGGATGAGCATGTTCTTGAGTTTATTACGCTATTAATATCGAAATCATTGCAAAAAATTGTTTTTGTTTTTTATTTTTAACTTTTTTTTGGTAAAATTTTTAATTTTAATTTCCATCTAAACAAACGGGGCTAATAGTCATTTAATTTTATTTCACTTCCCAGTAATCCCATCTAACCAAATAAAGCTTAAGATCAATGATTATTTGTTTTGGGAAATCTCCGGTCTCCTTGAGCGGACCCGTGAAATCTCTTGTATGGAGAGGTGTGTTGATTGACGATTGATGAGTCATGAGTGCAGCTGACTCCGGTCCGTGAAACCCTTCAATTTTGTCAGTCGATCTTCCGGTATGCTCTGCACTGCCCATTCCATTAGCTGTTATTAAAGCTATCCATTCGTCCTATTGCTACCGTCTGAAGTTTGCTTCTTTTACTGTTTTTGGTTTATGATTAACTGAAGAACTCTCTTGTCTATCCAGGATTTAAGTTTTAGGGTTAATTTGATTGCACACTTTAACAAGTTTTCCTGTGAATTGTGTTTGATTATCGATAGTACAGATAAAGAGATCGTGGCCTCCTTGCTAAGTTCTTTGTTGGTTTTCTCTTCATCTCGATCTCTCTTCTGGTTTTCCAAATCATGTTTGGAAAAATAAAAATGTCCTCTTTTCCTATCCGCTTGTGTTGTCACATTCTGCCCCTGAAGCTCATATGATTTGAAGATTAATCACGATCAATCATGCCTGTATGATTATTTCATGGTTTAAAACTTGGGAAATAGATTCAAATTTTGTGTATGTTTCTTCCATAATTATTCTACAACGAGGCAAAATATTAGTTAAGGGTAAAAAGAGATACGTGATTGAACTCTAGATGAGTGAGATCAAGGTTTTAGTATGATGGTATCGGCTGATGTCGAAACTGATCCGATATTGATATGGATTGATGATACTGCCAATAGGGTAATGACACATGGCATAAATGATTAAAACATTAATACAATATTCGTATCCGATCTGTATTGGCCGAAACTGGTATGAAATGGTCGATCGGATATAGATTACTAAAACCTTGAGTGAGATGCTAAAGGGGCTTTATCTGGCCTAGAGACAGTAAACTGGTGTTCACAAGGCCAACTAAAACTTCAAGTCTTCGGTTCCATGCTCAATGGCAAGTAGTTCATCAGTGATGTCCCAGAGCTCATTTTTCTGTTGAATCTCTTCCATATGATGTCCAAAGGTAGCAAAATGAACTTGCTTTATCGTTCGGGATGACTCCCTTGGTTTCAGAGACAGTCTTAGCTTCCTTGGTGAAGATGCATCTGGGTCAAGTCTAAACCATCTGAAGTTTCATGGATTATTTTATTAATGATACAACAGATTGGCTATTCATTTGTATATAATGATCCTGAAGTGACAAAAAATTCAAACGTCTTGTCATTGTGTGTGTGTGTGTGTGTGTGTGTGTGTGTGGGGGTGGGGGGGATGTTTTTGGTGGACCTTCTTGTTGGAGGAAGGCTCAGATGAAGTTTTGTTCTGGCTTAACTACTAGGCAACTTTCTTTGTTAGGTTTTCTAGTCCACAATACCGGACAATGATGAGATAATGCTCCTTACCTACAAAGGAACTGAAATACAAGAAAATGGTGGATGAGTTTAGAACATCCATGTAAGATCTTCAAAGTTCAAACTTAGAATTTACAGGAAAAGTATATTCTGCAGTCAAGCAAGCTACTTACTTGAACAAGTATATAATTGGAAAAGTTCACTGATTTTCTGGCTGGTCCTTTGCCACTATGTAATTTATCATTTATTACTTCAAAGACTGTTGAAAACCCTCTTTAAGAACTGAATGCTTGGTTGATCTACTAGGGACCATCCAGCCTTAATTTATAAGTAAAAAAAAAAAGAAAAAAGGAGTTACACAAAGACTAATATACCCCCCCCGGATGACTGTCTCTACTGTCTCTACTAATAGAGAATCGATTCCATTGGGATGGACTAAAATGCCCCTTGTGGGCTGCATATTTCAACGAAGACACATAAATTGACAATTTGATCTCCCTATTGGTGGTATCTAGTGCAAGTAGCATGTTGTGATCAATGTATCCCAATTGTTTTTTTGGAGAACATTCATGACCTCTGATTTATGTAAGATAATTACTATGTCAATACGAGAGAGGCATGTGCTATAGGTGGATTCTAGTTATAGCTCAAAACCACCAGGTATTTGTATTTTGAGTAACTTGTGATCCAACCAATGCTGTCTTTATTTATTGTGTTGGATCATCCAATATTGAGGACAGCTTATTTTGTAGTAGCACTTCCCTGAATTTCTCAATGTTAAGACTTAATAAAGCCTCCCGGGGGGAATACGTGTTCTAACCAAACTGTTACTTGGTAGTTATAGCTGGTGAGCCTTTGATGCAGATCGGAGGATGGATCTGCTGGTGGTGGGTATAAGAAAGAGAAATAATGAAAAAGAAGAGAGAAAAGCGAGAGGAGATCATGGGGCAGAGCACACAACTCACTTTTCAAAAACAAAGTAACTCTATTCCTAATTTGAAAATTACTTGCTCATGTATTCATGAGAGGGAATGTGGTTTATCATTGAAAGAAGCAGAGATAAAGATTCTGTTGTGTTATATATGTTCTTCTTTGTTTCCTAAATCATGTTCAGGACATAGAAATGCTCCCTATGTTCCATCCTCTTGTATTGTCAAATTCTGCCCCTATATTAATTTCATCTGAATAAAAATTCCTAGAAAATAAAATTCTGTTTTCTCTAATTACTCTATGTTATGAAACTTATAAAGTTCAATATGAATAGGTTCCAATAAATGTGCAAAATTATGGATGTTCTTGCAATAATATCCTCTAACGAGATCTAAGAAGCTGCTTTTTAAATCCGTTATCTGCTAAGAATGAGAGAAGAATATGTGATTGAACATAGTAAGTGCACTAGATGAGTGAGATGCTTAAGGGAACTTATCAGGCCTTGAGACAGTAGAGTGGTGCTGATGGATGCTTACTAAAAAACTTTAGTTCTTCTCCTATTCTCTTTGGCAAGAAGTTGGTCATCCCTCATAGTCCAGAGTTCATGCTATTGTTAGAGACTCTTACTATTTAATGTCCCAAGGCAGCAATAAATCTCTTTTTTCTTCATTTGAGATTGTTAATAATGTATATATAAGAGAATGGACCCTTTCACTATGGTGCATTCCCATTGTCGCGCTACCTATTAGCGCCAATCCCATCTCGGGATTAGTGTTGTCCAGCTGTCAAGCTGGCTGCCTTTTTTAGGCTTTAGGCTTTCAGTTGACTAAGTCCTCTTCTTATCTTTATTTCATTATATGTAATTAGGAGTCTAGAGTTATTATGTAACTAGGACTTATGGTTTGTGTAGGATTACTGGTCATGTTGACTCATGGAATTCCTATCTTTTATGTAACTAGGACCCCTTATCTTGTGGAGTCCTAAACTTATCCTATTTCCCTTATTTGAGTGTCTATAAGTAGTGTTGTAAGGGAGGTGATGCAGTAGCAGTGTCATTGATGGATCGACACGAGCCAATTTGGCTACCCAAGCCAAACCTGAACCGGCTCAAACCCAAACCAATCTTTTGGTCTGGAAAGGGTTGGTAGATGATTAATTAAAATAGGAAGTTTCAGTATTAGGGTTTTCCTTATTTATTATTTCTATTTTATGGAGATTAGATTTGATTTCATAAAGATGTTATTTACTTTCTAAGTTTACTTCAAATTAGTTTAGGAAAGTTTTACCTTTAAATAGAACGTGTATTAGGTTTTTATTTGCAGAAAAAAGAGAGAAGAAGAATGAAATAATGAATTGAGGAATTGTGTTTGGTTGCCTGTGGGCAGAAGAAGTGGCGTGCTTTCCTTCCCTTTCTCGTCTCTCTCTTTATCTCTTTCTCTCTCTGCGCACTGACTGAACCATTCCAGGTTTGTCTCATCTCCCTATTCCCTCCTCTTTCCCAGTTCTTCTTCCTTTCTTTATGCTCCCCTGTTTCTGGGCGGTAATCACAGTCCAATAGAAGGCCATCGTGCTCCACCATCCCACCTCCTCTTACCCTGAAACCTTGGGGATATCTTCAACCTCTAAGGGCGACATCAGCCCATTAGATTGCTGCTGTTGAAACCCTCCTTGTTGATAGAACTTAACCAGATTCAAATGTGATACCCTGTTTCTGCAATTGTTCTTGAGCCAGTCCAAATTGGATCAGCAAACTCCTGATTAATCAAGATTTATTGGTTTGGTTCATCTCATCAGGTATAGGCGACTCTAATCCTAGAGTTTCAGACTGGTTGCGTCATGTTTGAGGGCTGTGCTTCGAATTTGTTATCTGGTTTCTACCGTAACTGCTCCCATCGTGAGTTTGAAGAAGAAAGCTATATTTCAGAAATTATAAAAAACCCCTTGCTTCTTATTATTTCTTCTATTTAGCCTTTCTCATAATCTTTTTCCAGATTAACTCATTGGGCTA